>JASFAX010002702.1:0-44983 GCA_030737875.1 Allium sativum | reverse complement strand
AAATCAGCGTAAAACGTTAAAATATATATTGCGTGGAATGTTGAATTGTGTTCAATTATGGAATTATATGAAAATGTAGTCCATATTGAATTAACATAATTATGGTGACCATTGTAGCAATTAATTTGATTTATTTCTATAAATAGGATGCAAATCAATAAATAACAATTGTAACCAATGCTGATTGGGGAGAGTAAATATAATATGATAATGGTTACAGTTCCTAAATTAATCAGGATAAATGTTGTACACCCCAATTAGGAAATTTGAATTATAACAACATTTAGACATGAGGTTAAGCATTTAGACAAGAGTATTAATTGTCTGCTGGGGTACAACAAGTAGATACTTTGGGACTGATAAGATAAGGATATCCATTGTAAATTAATGTCTTAGGAAAATTATGACCGTTAGGCTCATAAATGGCATTAGTTATAATCAATGGAATAAAAAGGGGATTAATGGATATTGGTTGTTGTTTAAACACTAAGTCCAAAATAATCAAATGAATATCATAGGATAAAGAGGATATAACTTTCCTTATTTAAATTAATGAATATATAGTTTATAATTAAAAGTAGAGTTGGACTTAGTAGGTTAATGATGTAAAAATATAATTAACCCTAAGAACCCATGACGATAATATTTCCATGGAGAGTAACTAAACGGAAAAGACGTGATGACGTAGCCCACTTTATCACAGTAGCGAAAGGTACTAAGGGCTAATGGAGTACGAACAAAATAACCTTTGCGTATAGTCCGCTACCTGGGTCTTAAGCGGCTGAGGTTAAAGAGTCCGCCTAGGGATAGGTCTTTCAGTATAGGGGTCTTAAGCAGCACGTGTGTGTATTGTCTACCCAAATCTGGAAGCTAAAAAGTCAAATATGGCTACTTGCCTTATTGGAAGTAGTAAGAGAGTAAGGGGGTTATCTAATAAGGCTAGCTAGAAGGTATAGCGAACGACAAAATACCATCTCTCACCTTATGCGGGGAGACGATATATGCGTGAATGACTAAAGCCTTAACTAGTAGGGCCCGGAGCTAGTGCCCTCTAGTTTATGTTATTGTTAAAAGATGAAGGAATAGTGAATGGAGGTACATATATAACTCCGTAACTAGGGATCTAACCTCAACTAAATAACCATCAATGCTCTGGTATAAAGGCTTCACAAAATATATGCGTAAATGTCCTATCTCGGTATTATACTTTGGAAATACTACTTTGGGAAGAGTAGTAAAGTCGTGCATAAACATTTTCAAGGTTAGGCTAGAATTGCTAACATTAGTAGGCATACATCTTGGGTTGAACCAAACGGGATAGATCTGTGTATTATAATCTGTATTGTTGTAACACCCCCTAAAATTCATAAGTATAAATAAATAAATAAAAATAAGCAATTAAACAACATGGCTGGAAAATTATATTTTATAGCTTAGGAATTTGGCTACGAAACTCTTTTATTTGGATTCGTGGCGAAATTCTGAATCGTTTTCATATATAATATGCTGAAAACAGTTAATGTATGAAGAAGCTATGAACAAATGAATTTGGACAGTGTACGCAGAATATATATATACATATATATATAATTATGTGAATATTATATATATTGTCGAATAATAATTTAAAATAAAAGTGAGAAATTCAAATTTTGAATTTGGAGATAAGATCTAGGGGACAACATATATGCATATATGGAAAAGAATGAAGCAAATTAAGAACGTAATTAATAAAATAAAGAGCTCAGCAACACAACAAAATTGTGCATTCCAGCCTGAAGGGGTCGACCGCACCCTCTTGAGGGTGGTCGATCGCTAGGCGGCTGGGAAGCCTAATTCTACCTACGTAGATAATGGTTTTCTAAGAAGTTATGTTTATTTGTAAGGCTCAGATTAAATTTTATTAATTCGACGGCTCATGCTCACACGAGCAAGTATAAATAACCCTCAAAACATACACTAGAAACCCTAATCTTCTACCTCTCTGCCTCCATGCTGCTATATTCCATAGAAAAACAAAGAGAATAGGGTGAAGATTTCTTCTACTTTTCCATATCTCTCTATTTCAATCTATCCAAGTTTAGGACTGTTGGAATTTAGCATAAGCATATATGTATAAGACACTAATTGTATGTTTCTTAAATGTATATTTTTAGGAGATCAATCAGACCTCGCTAGAACATTAAAAACCATTGCAGATCTTAAAATTCTACCACATCTCAACCTAATTTGTGAGTGGAATCTTGTTTTGCTTAAAGGCATATCCATATTTTTAATAGTTTTCCATATGAATTGTTATGCCTATGAAGATTTGGATACGCGACTATATAAACATGAAAATCCCCAAATCTTCTATTTCGTAATTATGTAGGAAATTGTCGTGTTGAATTAGTTTTGTGGAACTATGGTTTTTGTATTGGATTAAAGGTAAATATGAATGTTGTACTATTATTTATATTTTATGAAATTCACTGTTATTATCGTTTGATTAACCTAAAAAGGTTTGGATTTGAATTTTTTTCATAGTTGAATTGGATTTGGATCCTATTTTGGTTGTAAATGCATTAATAAATTGGAATAAGTCAAATGTAAATATTTTTGGGTGTATAACATCACAAAAAGGGTGAATTGGGTAAAATATGGATTGTAAACAAACATGTATGAATGTATTAAATACTCTACTTTTAATTTAATATTGAAATCATTTCCACATGCCTAGGATGCAAGTTTAAATTTTATGTATATATGTTTTTCCATCCACTGCTACTTGTTATGTTATCATATTGTTATTATGCCTATGTTGTAGCAGTAAAAGTATGGAAAACCCAATTTGCACGCCTTAATTTGGATAAAACGGCAATTGCCACCTCGTTAAAACGTTTCCCCGTTTATACGATTGTTACGTTAATCAGGCACTATTATATATTACTTATATAAACGTAATTAACATTGTATTAGCGTAATAAATGCGATTAGGTTAGAGTTTTAATTTGAAATGTCCCGGTAACAAATATACATTTACATATATATATATATATATATATATTTGTTTTCTTGTGTGTGTATACATAGAATGGCTTAAATATATATAAATAAGTGACACATAGACACGAGGTTAGTTTCCATTTGTGGTAGAAGTCTGGCCAAAACCGACCGGCGAATCCAGCAACCACAAGTAGACCCAACTAATGTGAAATGTCTAGGTGCCATGGGTCATTCATAAACTTAGTACACTAGGCACGAGGTTAAACCGACTTTTAGTAGAAGCCTGCCCGAAACCGACCAGCATATCCAGCATCTATAGGTATATGGTTTAATGTAAGAGGTCCAGAGTGTGTGTATGTATGTGTGTTTGTGTATAAGTCTGATTTGTGAAAACAAATAGGTTTACTATGCCTTAAGAAGGTCTTAAATGGTTGACTCACCTTTTTATCTAATTTGGGTCCTGAGTGGTTGGGACTAAGTCCCCTCCGAAGGTTTATTCCTTGGAGAGGAACCTAAGTCATGGGACCTACCCTTATTAGTATTAAGGTAGGTTTTTGAATCCTCCTTCTTTAAAAGTGGTTCGGTATGAAAAGGTAACGGAGTAGAATAGTTCATGGGGATGTCCACTTCCTCTAGAAGCTTGTAAGGGCTTAACTAGGGACAGGTTGGTAATTGAAAGGATATGTGGCCATTGCATGCTCACCAACAGTCTAATGAAAGTCTTAAACGACATAAGTGTCCTATAGGGTAATATCAGTTAAGTAGTAACGCTCACAATACTACTTCTCATATTACAAATGAGAGAATAGATTTAAAAACATTGACGTACTAGGACGGGGTCTGAAAGAGCTATGGGTCCGCCTCAGGGTTATAAGAGATCATAAGAATCTACCTTTTATACGGCCATAAATGACTGAGAATGCCACCTCGTTGGGTCTTTTCCCTAAAAACACTAATGGGTGATTGACTTGAATATCCACCCCATTGGTCAGAAATTTGGTGTTTGTTGTGTGTTGCGTAGACATACTATGTCATATGTAACCTGCTAAAAATATAGTATATGGACATTAAGTAAAACTATATTTCAGTCACATAGAACTTTATGTTCTGACCCCCTCTCCTTAACATCCAACATGTCAGTAGACTGGGTAAAGCCGTGGATGAAGTCATGATTGAAGCCGATGAAGAAGACGTAGTTATTATGATATTATTAGTAGTTATTGCTTTACTTATTTTGGAATCTTATGAGACTGAACTATTGGATGTACCTACTGAATAAATGTAACTGGGACTGTGTATTTCTGTGATTTTGAAATAAGTGGAACATCCTATTTTTGGTATTATATTTTCTCTTTTTGTTGTGTGAGATTTCCATTCGAAGTATATGCTATTATTATCTGTGCAAAGGTAATGCTTAGAGGAACCAACAAACCGTTTAGGATGGCTCTAAGTTTCGATGGGCCTTTTCTAGGTCAAAATTTTGGCCCATTCCCAGCGGGTTGTTACATTTGGTATCAGAGCATAGCCTACCCGATTATAAGAGAAATATATGTATGAGAGGCATATTTGTGATTTGAAAAACAATTTTCAAACTATATATATAATTATATGTTTACCCCAATAGGCATACACATTTATACTAGGCACCGTTATGTTTCTTCCTTTTTCAACTTAAATGCTATCTCAGGAGTATCTACTAAGGGATTCTTCCTTTTCTTTTCAGAGAGTAGAATGGATGAAAATCCTAGTGACAGGGAAACCAGGCATGACCCCGCTACTTTCAAGAATTGTTCCAGCAGTACCTCCGTACTATCGAGAAGGTCCCAGTTGCTAATCCTGTCCCGGTGGCTCCCGCAGCTCCTGCCGCTGATATAGCCTTCTATTTTCTCGCTTGTGTAAGATATTTACAAATTTTGGAGGGAAACCGTTTTTTGGAAAGGAAGGCTTTGCTAGTGCCCAATCTTGGGTTATGGACTGTGAACGAATCTTTGAGGCTACTGCCTAGCCCGATGAATTAAAAAGAAGGATAGCAGCCTGACATTTGAAGGATGAATCCCTAGAGTGGTGGAACTTAATATGAACGGAGAACGAAAGTCAGATCTTCATGTGGGCCGAATTCAAGACCCGTTTTGAAGCGAAATTTTTTCCAAGGGTAGGAATGACTATTTGTTAGAGAAATTCATCCACCTCAAGCAAGGAAGCTTGAGTTTGCAAGAATATGTATCCAAATTCACTAAGTTATGTATTATGGTAGAGGATTGGAAGACACCCCTATGAACAAAGCCCTTAGGTCTGTGAAAGGTCCGAACTCCCATTGAAGGAAACCTTATTAGCCCAAGTAGCATTTGGGGCAAATTTTGAGACTCTAGTTGAGACAGCTACCCTTTGCACGACTGAAAGCACCAATGAGGATAAGGAGGGTGAGAAAAAAGAAAGTTCCAACAAAAATAAGAAGAAGGAATGGTGAAAAAATAAGAAGAAGAAGAAGAACTTCAAAAACGACGCAAAGACTTGTACGAAGTGCAACCGCAAGGGCCATAAGGCCAAGGATTGTAGGACCTTATTGGCAAAAAACGAGTTCAAGGGAAAATGTTACAACCGCCACAAAGAAAGATACATTTCCAAAGACTGCCCAAAGCCCAAAGTTGTCAAGAGTGGCCAGAACTATGCAATAGAGGCAACACCAATTCAGAGCCGACCCCTAAGAGATTAAGGGCAGTCCCACTTGAAGGTATAATCTCTATTTTAGGAAATACAAAGTACGCCTTGTTTGATTTTAGAGTGACCCATTCTTTTATCTCCAAGAGATTAGTAAATCTGTTAAACCTTTCCATATTTATCTAGGATAGTCCGATAGAGGTGGTCAACCCTATCAGAGGATCTAAGTATCTTGAGCTATTGTGTAAAGACATGTATTAGATGTCGTCAATGTCGAGTTCCATTGTGAAGCGTATGCATTGGATTTTATGGGGTATGTCCTTATCTTAGGTATGGACTGGCTATCGTTTTATGGGGCTGTCCTAGATTGTGATAAGAGATTCGTTCATCTTAAGAGTCGAAGAGGACGTAACCTAAATATTCCTTATGATGTTAGAAAACAGGGATAAAGCCATATTGTATTCCTTGTCTCTTAGTTCTGAAGGACCATCTTCAGTCCCTATAGTTTGTGAGTTCTTGGTAACGGGACTTCCGCCCCACAGAGAAATCTCCTTTTGTATTGACCTAGAGAAGGGCGCTAGACCTGTAGCACTGCCCTTGAGACATATGGCACCTAAGGAAAGAACGGAGTTAGGTAAACAAATTTCAGAGGTGCTACCAAAAGGTTTTATTCATCGAAGTACCTCAGAATGGGGTGCACCAACTGTATTTTCCACCAAAGAAGATGGATTTTTGAGACTTTGTGTGGACTATAAGTAACTTAATAAATTGACCAAAAAGAATAGGTACCCTTTACTAAGAATTAATGAACTTTTTTGACCATTTGGGAGGAGCCCGAGTATTGTAACAGCCCGCATTTTACGTAACGGAAGATCGTAAAATATCTTTATTTTATTCCCTGAGGGTTGGATCATTCTCATCTTTTAATACGTTGCTTATGGGGATGTGAGACATGTCCGTAATTTTTACCGATTTTGTTTGTGACCATTTTTCCCCTGTCAGTCTTATACAGGGCATAACTTTTGACTCAGGTCGAATCTGAAGGTGACACCTGTGCCGTTAGAAAGGAATTGACATTTGCCTTTCCGTAGAGTGGTTACATTAAGGATTTGGCTCAGCGGTTAGGGAGAAATCGCCATTTTAAGGTTTTTCAGTTGGCTGTATAGGTTTGGAGAGCCTAATGGGCTGAATTAAGGAGGCCCATTAGTGGGCTGGTGGAATCCTATAAATAGGGGATGAGAGTGGAGGGAAAAGGGATACTTTCTCATTCTCTCATTTGGAGGCATTGATCTCCTTCTTCCTCTAACACCTTTCCACCATTAAAAATCCAAATCTAAGGAGGGAAATCATAGATCTACACCATTGGAGGCTAGATCTATACCATTTCAAAGGTGAATTCATCGCATCGAGGAGTTTGGATTGAATTGCTCGCTGTTCGAATTCATAATTCTACCATTTTAGCTTGTTTTGGAGAATTAGTGAGTGGATTACATCTCTCACATGGATTCAATAAAGTGTATGGGTAGTAGATCATGTTTTTCATCAAATTCGAGTGTTTTTCCTTAGATCCATGAATTGGTGAGTTCATTTTCGTATAGATTACCCTATGATCTAATTCAGCAAGTTTAACCAGTTAACTCCATGTCATTTCATATGTTTATGTAAGTTAGATCTCTCATTTTGATCATATGTTCATTTTAATGGTTTTTTGGTCAGATTTACATCATTTTTGTGGTAATCGTCATATTCACGTGGTTAGTAATGTTATGATATGTTTATGATTGTATTTGATGATTTTGGTTGAGTCGGTTTCATAGGATTCATCGTTTGGCGAAGTTTTGGTCGAAATCGGAGTAGAATTGGAGAAGTGCAGGTTTTGGGTCGGGTCTTCCCATTCATGAGGGGTCGGGTCTTCCCTTAGGGGCCTTCCCATTCATGAGGGGTCGGGTCTTCCCATTCAGGAGGTGTCTTCCCTTTTAGGAGGGGTCTTCCCATTCATGAGGGGTTAGGTCGGGGGCGGGTCTTTCCCTTCAGGAGGTGTCTTCCCATTCAGGAGGTGTCTTCCTATATAGGAGGGGTCTTCCCATTCATGAGTGGTTGGGTCTTTCCATTCATAAGGGGTCGGGTCTTCCCATTCAGGAGGGGTCTTCCCATTCAGGAGGGGTCGGGTCTTCCCATTCATAAGGGGTCGAGTCTTCCCATTCAGGAGGGTTCTTCCCATTCATGAGGGGTCAGGTCTTCCCACTCATGAGGGTCGGGTCTTCCCATTCATGAAGGGTCGGGTCTTTCCATTTACGAGGGGTTGGGTTGGGCAGATGTTGGATCGGGAAGAAGTTGGCTTGAGCAGAAGTTGGCTCAGCCAGAATTGGATCGGCCAGAAGTGATTCGGACTAAAGTGACCCGGACATTTCCAGTGATGGTGTGACTTAAAGTAAATTTAATTGGGAATTCAGAAAGTGCTGATATAATGCTATGGATTGCTTTGAAACTTATAAAGATGTTGGTTGGTTCAACGGTGGTGGTGGCTTCGACGAGAGTCCAGAAGGGGATGTTCGAAGTGATGTGATATGTTCGTTGATCGGTGAAAAGCAATGAATAGGAAGACAACTCAAAGGTCGTGAGTTGGTGGATAATTGTTGCACGAGAAGTTCGCTTGGGCAGTAAATAGCTGTCAAGGTTGGACGACTAGAGAAAGGCCGAGTGATTATCG
This sequence comes from Allium sativum, assembly GCA_030737875.1. Lineage (NCBI taxonomy): Eukaryota > Viridiplantae > Streptophyta > Magnoliopsida > Asparagales > Amaryllidaceae > Allium > Allium sativum. The sequence goes on along the minus strand of JASFAX010002702.1, from coordinate 36,630 downwards.
TTGTCGTAAGTTCTAGCAGGCTCAAAGCAGGGATACGATGGGGGCACCCAAAAGACCGATTGTAGGTCGAGTATCTTGGGTATCGTTGAAAGGCCTAGTTGTTACGGTTGGACATTGTCAAGGTTGGACATATGAAGTTTATGCTAGAACTGGGGTTACCATTAGCCCTTGACATTTGGTAAGGTTTGCCGTCATATGATTAACATTGGTTTCAAAGCAGGATTGGCGGTGATAGCCAGAGTCAGTCATGGATGATTGGTTGTTCTATTTGTATCGTCTCATGTAGGTTGTCCAAAGTCAAAGGAGATGTTTCATGGGTGCTTGTCTGATATTGGTTTAGGCCTCTGGGCTTGTACTTAAGGTATGTTGAATTCGATTAGGATGGTCTACATGAGATATATATAATGTGGATGTTATGAGTGCTTTTCGTGATTGAATGGGTATTTTGGTTTCCACGGATGAATGATTGAATTGTTTGTAGTAAAGGCTATCACTGTCCGCTGTAGGAAAGATAAGGTTGAGTTCTTCTCTGGTGTCGTAGGTAGATTAGTATGCTTATCTATCCCTTCTCAAATACTTTATTGTTGAAGTTTGTTAGCTACTGTATCGCTCACTAAGATCGTTGTCTGACCCAAGGTTTTATGTTTCATCTTATTACCTTGGGCTGTTCATCCGATTGTTGGATGGGCAGACAAAGTAGCAGGTAACAGGTTGTAACAACCCGTATTTTGAATAACATGTTATAACGTAAATAAAGGCAGAATTAAATTTTAAAATCTGAATCAAGGAAAATTGGCTGTGCCATTGCGTTCGTCTTGGAAAATACGCGAAATAGAGTCTGAGTTTTCGAAAATCGGAGTCCGTATGACCCAGTTATGGCCCGTCGAAGTTTTCAGAAAATCCAGAGTTTAAAAACAGTTCGAAAATCAAATCTGGAGCCAAACGGACTGGGCAGGAAAATTTCCCACCCAGCCCCAAGTCGACTGGGGAGTCGACTTGGGAGTCGACTTGCCCCAGTTGGTGTCGACTGCCCAGTCGACACCCCTGTCGACCTGGGTGGTCGGGCCAGTTTGGCCTGGTGCACCTGTTTTGGCTCCTGGGTCTTGTTTTGTTGGCTTGTGACGTGATTTGATGGCTCAGATCTGAATTAGGGTTAATCCTATGGCCTAAACTAACCTAAACTTCTATATAAGCATCCTAAACCCTACCCTAAATCACCACAAATCAATCCTACAACTAGGTTATGCCAAAATGCTCCTTGATCATGGCCTCCATCTTCATAACATGGCCTCCATCTTCTTGCTCATGAGAGCTTGAGTGTTCTAAGCTAGTTCTAAAGTAAAAGAGCCATCTTTCTTCATCAAAGCAAGGATCTTCTACTTATTTCTCAAGGGTTTTGAGTGGAGCTTATCATTTGGAGATCTCTAGTGTTGCTACCAAGTCTCTATCTTGTTTTAATTGTGTTCTAGTCTCATTACCACGCTTTGTAAGCCCTATTCTACTCTTAGATTTAAACTATGAACTTAATATGACATGTAGCAAGTTGAAATGGGATTTTTGTGTAACACTTGCCTTGCATCTATCATTGTATGCATAGATCTATACATGACTCTTTTGATCTATGGTTATGGGACTATCACCTTGACTTTTTGGGTAGAAAGCTATGAGCTTTATTTGGTGGTTATGCATAATGCAACATAGAACTTGGTAGTTATGCATAATGCAACATAGAACCATCTTAAAACCTTGATGTTAACTTGCATATGATGTTGAACTACATGCTACCCACAAGTTTATCATTCTATGACAACTATTATCATGTTTCACCTTTGCCTATGATGTTGAACTACATGCTAGTTTATTTGCTAAGTTTGATGTCATGCATGTTTTGAGGCCAATAACCTTATATGCTAGTATGTTGAACCCCTTTTGCCTCAAATATCACCATGTTTAACTTGTGATAGATTTTTCCATCTTATGCCCACCTTGTCATATTCTTATGTTCCCCCTTTTGATCTATTTGTGTTGATGCGAACTTACGTGCGATGGGGTTACGTTATGGGTAAAATTAAATGATATGAAACATGACTTGAAAATATGACATGTGATTATGCTTGAAAATATGAACGTGGACATGACATGTAGAAAACATGAAAGTGGCCAACTCGAGGTTGGGTTGAGTTTGTAGCATAAACCTACCCGGAATCGACCGGCTTAACTAGTGGCTACAAACAATAGGACCCAATGTGAGTAGTTGGTCATATCGCACTTAGAACTCGAGGTTAGACTAGGTTGTGGTGTAAAGCTACCCGGACCCGCCCGGCTTAACTAGTAACCACAACAAAGTCTAATGTGAGAGGTTGGGGTGCATTAAGTTAATTAATGCCACATGGTAGGGTTAAGTCATGGACCACTTGAATACTTAACCAATTAAACACGATGGATTGTTGGGGTTAAGTCAAGAACCACTTGGGTATACTTAACCAACTTGATACATGGTTTGGATAAGGTTAACCACACTTAACCCATTAGAAACCCTAGTTTGCGGGGCCCTTTTTAGCAGTAACCCACCAGGGAGTATCGGGATACCCTAGGGACTAGGCTAGGGGTGGGGCACGATTATTGGGCTGATTGTAAGTGACCAAAAGGGACGGCTAGGTAGGTGCGCCATTGTAGATTCCGGCGGACTATGGTCGTGCACATAGTCCGGGGATGAAAGACAGACATGGGCACCAGTAGGCTTGGACTGTGTGTGCTTGTTTTGTGTCAGTGGTTGGCACCCCAGGGCCCGGATACACCCTAGGGTGGACCTTGCACAGTCGACTACATCTCGCGTTTGGGCCGTATGACACCGACACTTGACGAGTTAGGCTTATAGGGAGCCGATCGACTAGACCGTGTAGTTGGAACTTGATTTAGGTCATCTCATGATGTTGGGCCAATTTTGGGTCAAGGGATCATTTCTTGTTTATACTTGACATGGGTTGGATTACTAGTACTATTGGTGCAAAACTTAACCTTGTATATGCGATGCCACACTTGATCTATCTTGTTAACTTTTCACCATGCCAGTTTAGTTATCATCCTATGTTTCACCTCTGTTTTACATGTCTAGTTAACTTTATTAGTTTTTATACTAATAGTAGGTAGGACTTACCAGTCTTTTTGACTGACCCGTTTTCTTTCGCCTCTTTCCTTCCGTTCCCCCCCAGGTTCTCAGGGTGGGAACACTAGCACCTAGCTTGGATCTTTAGCTTGCTTTCTGGATAGCTCATGTACGGTTTGGACTTGAGCTCGCTATGGCTTTACCACGTCTACTTTGGGGATAGTTTACTTTATGTTATTTCCAGTTTTCAGTTTATGTTTCTAAATTTGTAGTAGTTGGAAAATAGTGACTTAGTACTCTTGATGTATGTTGACTATGGTTTTGAAATAGTAGTTTTATCTGCTGCTTTACTTACTCTGTTTTACTTATATGTTCTGTCTTGTGATATCTTTATGCATGTTTACCTTGACCAACACCCCTCCAAAGCCAGTGTACTTGCTTAGAGTGACCCTGGCGGAGGTGGGGTGTTACATTTGGTATCAGAGCATAAGGTTTTACTAGACCGGACAAAAGTTTTAAAAACCCTTTTGAAAAACTATTTTCAAAACCAATTAAGTATTTTCTAAGAAAAGTCTAGTTTATTTTAAAAGGCTATTCCCCAAAAGCCATTAGCACTGTCCTTTGTTTCCTCGTTCTCAATCTATCTTTTTCTTCGTTTCAGCATGGCCGATCTTAACCTTCCCGAGGGAGTACCCATACCCGGATGGTTCCGAAGGTACTTGGAAGCTAGGGCCAACGATGCGGGCCCAGCAAACACTCCCACTCCTCCTCCCGTACCTGAGGTTCCTCCTCCTCCTCCTCCTCAGCGTCCACAAGCGGATTTCGCGAAGATTTGCAAAGACTTTAAGGCGATGGGTGGCAAGAATTTTTTTGGGACAGAGACTTATGTGGAGGCAAGAAACTGGTTAAAAAAACTGAAGACCTCTTTGCCATCTTTGATGTGGAAGACCGTAGAAGAGTTCTATTGGCAGTATAGCTGTTGAAAGAGGAAGTTGCTTATTGGTGGGAGGTCACCAACGCTAATAGGCCTATAGAGACTTGGGCCGACTTTAGGATGAGGTTTGGGCTTAAGTTTCTATCATCTGCGGAGGAGAATCTACAAATGGAGAAGTTTATATCTTTGAAGCAAGGGGACATGACAGTGAGGGAGTATGTGAATAAGTTTAACCAGCTTGCTCGATTCGGTTTGGACATGGTTAACACACCTCAGAAGAAGGCTCTACGCTTTACACGAGGATTGAATGAGCCATTACAAGGTTTAGCCATGTCTCATATACCCATGGGGGCCACTTTTGAGAGCTTAGTGGATATGGCCTTGCTTCAGGGAGATGATAAGAATGGAAAGAAAGAAGTCAAGCCTAATGAGACTCAAATCAAGAAGGCGGACTCCAAGGAAATCAGAGCAACTAGAGTAATCAGAACAACAAGAACAACAAGGGAAACAAGGCCAACAACAACAAGGCAAAGGAGACAAGGAAGTGCAACTTCTGTGGGATCAATGGACACATAGCCAAAGATTGTAGGAAGAAGAAGAGGAAGTTGGGAGAATGCTTTCATTGCAGAGAGACTGGACACTTCAGTAAGGATTGCCCAAAGAAGCAAGGGCAAGGACAGATTCAGCGGGCAGGACCTTCTGGAGGGCAGATGCATGCTCTCAACACTGCTCCAGTTCCGGACCGAGGTAGTATTTCTGTAGAAAGCCTTGTTTACATTTCTGGTTTTCCTGTTCGAACTTTATTTGATTCTGGCGCATCGCATACCTTTATCTCTTCTGACATTGTTGAAAGTTTGCACCTAAGTACTAGTCTAGTTGAGGATCCCGTTAGTGTTTCAAATCCAATTGGGGGTTCCGCCCATCTATCTATGATTTGTATGGATTTGAGGATTTCTATCTTGACCGTAGAATTCACATGTAATGCTTATGTTCTCGGGTTCATAGGATACGGGTTGATTTTGGGCATGGATTGGTTGTTCAGTTATGGAGCCATTCTCGATTGTGAGCATAGGGTAATGAGGCTTATGACTCGCCTTGGCAATACCCTAGAGATTTCTTGTAACCCTCTGGATCCCGTCATGTTATGTTATCTTGAATCCCTTGACTCGTCTATTGACAATCTTCAATCTGTGAGTGTGGTCCGAGAATATCCTGATGTTTTTGATGAGGTGAAGGGGTTACCCCCTAAACGCGAGATAGACTTCCGTATTTATCTTGTTGATAATGGCAAGCCAGTTTCATTGCCTGTTAGGCACATGGCCCCGCGAGAAAGAAGAGAGCTTAGCAAGCAAATCAAGGAGTTGCTTGAGAAAAATTTCATTAGGCGAAGCATTTCAGAATGGGGTGCTCCGGTGGTATTCGCTACTAAGGTGGATGGTTCGCTTCGTCTATGTGTTGATTATCGTGAGTTGAACAAGCTGACAAAGAAGAATAGACACCCGTTACCGAGGATTGATGATCTCTTTGACCAGCTTGTTGGTGCTTCTGTTTTCTCTCAGCTCGATCTAGCCACCGGATTCCATCAGCTTAGAGTGGCTAAGGATAGTATTGATAAGACTGCGTTTAGGACTCCAGATGGATTCTTTGAATGGCTAGTCATGCCGTTCGGTTTGACTAATGCACCCGCATACTTTGTTGATTTGAGAGTTGGATGTTCAGGGAGTTCCTTAACAAGTTTGTGGTTGTCTTCGTGGATGATATTCTGGTCTTCTCTAAGGACGAGGAAGAGCATGCTACACGCCTCAAGGAGGTTATGGATACGCTTAGAGCTCATCAGTTGAAAGCCAAGTTCTCTAAATGCCATTTCTGGAGAAGGGAAGTTCGGTTCCTTGGGCATATAGTTTCTAAGCAAGGCATAGTTGTGGATCCCGCTAAAGTGGTGGCGGTACAAGACTGGAAAGTTCCAAAGAATGCAACAGAAGTGAGAAGCTTTCTCGGTCTGGCAGGATTTTATAGGAAGTTCATTAAGGACTTCGCTAGGATTTCAGCCCCTCTTACTAAGTTAACGAAGAAGAACTAAGTCTTTGCATGGGATTTAGAGTGTGAGCTTGATTTTCAAAGGCTCAAGAAAGCCCTCACCATAGCTCCAGTTCTAGCATTACCCGATGGAGGGAAGTTGTTTACCGTGTACACCGATGCATGTGGCACGGGATTAGGCGCTGTCCTGATGCAAGAAGGGAGAGTGATATGCTTTGGGGGTAGGCAACTCAAAGTTCATGAGAAGAACTATCCCACTCATGATTTGGAGTTGGCGGCGATCGTCTTTGCACTCAAATCCTGGCACCACTATCATCTAGGAGAAAGGTTTGAGTTATATACTGATCACAAGTCACTCAAGTACCTCTTCTCGCAGAAAGATTTGAATCTAAGGCAGCAAAGGTGGATGGAATTCTTGGCATCATATGACTTCGAGATAGCTTATACCCCTGGCAAGGGTATTGTTGTGGCGGATGCGCTAAGCAGAAGAAGGTTGACTTTGAGTCTCTTGTTTGTTGAGATGAAGAGCCTAGAGTTCTTGGCAACCTTTGATTTCACACCTGCTGTTGAGTCGATGACTGGTTCGTTAACATCTCTTGAGCTTAGACCTACACTTCTTGATCAAGTTGGGGCTTCACAGAGGGAAGACCCGCAGATAGTCGAGATCATGGACAAGTTGATTCGGGGTGAGACGTCAAGTCACCTCGCTAGATATACTATTGATGACAAGGGATGGCTAAGGCGTGATGGAAGACTATGTGTCCCACGAGTGGGAGACTTAGTAAATAAAGTTCTTGAGGAGGCGCATCACTCGAGGATGACCATACATCCCGATGGGGATAAGATGTACCGGGATATGAAGCGCATTTTCTTTTGGGATGGGATAAAAAAGGATATGGCAGAGTTTGTTTCTAGATGCATTGTTTGCCAACAAGTAAAGGCCGAGTCGAAGAAGCCCAGTGGGCTACTGCATCCATTGGAGGTCCCGCTATGGAAGTGGGAAAGTATCTCTATGGATTTTGTGGATGGATTGCCGAGATCAAGGAAGGGGAATACTAGCATATGGGTCATAGTTGATAGACTTAAGAAGAGTGCTCATTTTATTCCGGTGAAGAGCAAGAGGACCGCATCATGGCTAGCATCTGTTTATCTTCGAGAGATAGTGCGATTGCATGGAGTTCCTTCTAGCATAGTTAGCGATCGTGACCCAATCTTCACTAGCCAGTTCTGGAATAGTTTGCAAGAAGCGATGGGTACGCGATTGAATCTAAGTACGGCCTATCACCCACAGACGGATGGTCAGACAGAAAGGGTGAATAGGGTACTAGAAGATCCGTTGAGGCTATGCATTCTTGACTTTGGTGGTACTTGGGAAGATCATCTTCCTCTAGTGGAGTTTGCTTATAATAACAGCTATCAGGCAAGCATAGGAATGGCACCATTCGAAGCTCTATATAGGAGGCCATGCAAGTCACCAACATGTTGGTGGGAGACGACGGATAAGCTTATACTTGGGCCTGACATGATAAGGGACACATCCGAGAAGGTTGAGTTGATTCGAAGGCGGATGAAAACGGCCCAAGACAGACAGAAATCCTATGTAGACAAGCGAAGGACAGACTTAGAGTTTGAAGTTGGAGATATGGTCTTTGTGAAGGTTTCTCCTTTGCGAAATGTGGTTCGTTTTGGAGCAGATGGGAAGCTGGCACCAAGGTTCGTAGGACCCTTCTCTATCATAGAGAGGATTGGGAAGATGGCTTATAAGGTGGAATTGCCCGAGAAGCTGGCCGGAGTGCACAATGTTTTTCATGTCTCGCATCTCCGAAAGTGCCTACATGAGTCAGCCGAGGTAGTTGAGCCTAGCATTCTTGAAGACGTGGAGGTAGAGAAAGAGGCAACTTTGAGGCGAGCTCCGATTCGTATCTTGGGAGCGGAGATCAAGAAGCTGAGGAATCGAGAAGTCAAGTTAGTAAAGGTTCAGTGGAGTGAAGCCGAGGAAGATGCAACTTGGGAAACCGAGGAGAAGATGCGTGGGCTTTATCCATTCATTTTTGGGGGTACATTCTCAATCTCTTTTCCTAGTTAGCATATCTATCTTTTGCTATCCATGTTTATCTAGTTACTTCGTTGATCCTGTCATGAGAACCTTAGGTAGAAACCCTTTGGATGAAACATGTATTTGAAACATGTTATGCTTGATGTTTGCAAGTGGTTGCAAGTGTTTGCAAGTGGATACTCGTGGATGCATGATACACGTTAGGCACTAAGATCGGCTCACACACTTTCATATTGCATATGCATGAGTGCTTATACTTATTCATGGCTGAAACTTATTATGCTATCACGTGGATGTTGCATATGGATGAATGTTATGTGCACTCATGTAGAGATTATGAATTATGTTAGGAATTTGCATACATATGGACTCATTTCACTAACATACTTTGCATTAAGGAGGTTTACCGAATCAGTAACCGCCTGATTTTCGCATTAGATAAGTACATATACACACACCTTTCGCATATGATCATACAGCATTTAGAATCTTTTAAGGACAACGACTGCTCGTGGATGAAGTTTTGAGTAGATGGATGATGGATGGTAGGATACGTTCTTCCTAACTTGAAGATTTCGGGGACGAAATCCTTTAAGGTGGGGAGAATGTAACAACCCGTATTTTGAATAACATGTTATAACGTAAATCAAGGCAGAATTAAATGTTAAAATCTGAATCAAGGGAAACGGGCTATGCCATTGCGTTCGTCTCGGAAAAATACGCGAAATAGAGTCTAAGTTTTCGAAAATCGGAGTCCGTATGACCCAGTTATGGCCCGTCGAAGTTTTCAGAAAATCAAGAGTTTAAAAACAGTTCGAAAATCAAATCTGGAGCCAAACGGACTGGGCGGGAAAATTTCCCACCCAGCCCCAAGTCGACTGGGGAGTCGACTTGGGAGTCGACTTGCCCCAGTTGGTGTCGACTGCCCAGTCGACACCCCTGTCGACCTGGGTGGTCGGGCCAGTTTGGCCTGGTGCACCTGTTTTAGCTCCTGGGTCTTGTTTTGTTGGCTTGTGACGTGATTTGATGGCTCAGATCTGAATTAGGGTTAATCCTATGGCCTAAACTAACCAAAACTTCTATATAAGCACCCTAAACCCTACCCTAAATCACCACAAATCAATCCTACAACTAGGTTATGCCAAAATTCTCCTTGATCATGGCCTCCATCTTCATAACATGGCCTCCATCTTCTTGCTCATGAGAGCTTGAGTGTTCTAAGCTAGTTCTAAAGTAAAAGAGCCATCTTTCTTCATCAAAGCAAGGATCTTCTACTTATTTCTCAAGGGTTTTGAGTGGAACTTATCATTTGGAGATCTCTAGTGTTGCTACCAAGTCTCTATCTTGTTTTAATTGTGTTCTAGTCTCATTACCACGCTTTGTAAGCCCCATTCTACTCTTAAATTTAAACTATGAACTTAATATGACATGTAGCAAGTTGAAATGGGATTTTTGTGTAACACTTGCCTTGCATCTATCATTGTATGCATAGATCTATACATGACTCTTTTGATCTATGGTTATGGGACTATCACCTTGACTTTTTGGGTAGAAAGCTATGAGCTTTATTTGGTGGTTATGCATAATGCAACATAGAACTTGGTAGTTATGCATAAATGCAACATAGAACCATCTTAAAACCTTGATGTTAACTTGCATATGATGTTGAACTACATGCTACCCATAAGTTTGTCACTCTATGACAACTATTATCATGTTTCACCTTTGCCTATGATGTTGAACTACATGCTAGTTTATTTGCTAAGTTTGATGTCATGCATGTTTTGAGGCCAATAACCTTATATGCTAGTATGTTGAACCCCTTTTGCCTCAAATATCACCATGTTTAACTTGTGATAGATTTTTCCATCTTATGCCCACCTTGTCATATTCTTATGTTCCCCCTTTTGATCTATTTGTGTTGATGCGAACTTACGTGCGATGGGGTTACGTTATGGGTAAAATTAAATGACATGAAACATGACTAGAAAATATGACATGTGATTATGATTGAAAACATGAAAGTGGACATGACATGTAGAAAACATTAAAGTGGCCAACTCGAGGTTGGGTTGAGTTTGTAGCATAAACCTACCCGGAACCGACCGGCTTAACTAGTGGCTATAAACAATAGGACCCAATGTGAGTAGTTGGTCATATCGCACTTAGAACCCGAGGTTAGACTAGGTTGTGGTGTAAAGCTACCCGGACCCGCCCGGCTTAACTAGTAACCACAACAAAGTCTAATGTGAGAGGTTGGGGTGCATTAAGTTAATTAATGCCACATGGTAGGGTTAAGTCATGGACCACTTGAATACTTAACCAATTGAACATGATGGATTGTTGGGGTTAAGTCATGAACCACTTGGGTATACTTAACCAACTTGATACATGGTTTGGATAGGGTTAACTGCACTTAACCCATTAGAAACCCTAGTTTGCAGGGCCCTTTTCCGCAGTAACCCACCAGGGAGTATCGGGATACCCTAGGGACTAGGCTAGGGATGGGGCACGATTACTGGGCTGATTGTAAGTGACCAAAAGGGACGGCTAGGTAGGTGCGCCATTGTAGATTCCGGCGGACTATGGTCGTGCACATAGTCCGGGAATGAAAGACAGACATGGGCACCAGTAGGCTTGGACTGTGCGTGCTTGTTTTGTGTCAGTGGTTGGCACCCTAGGGCCCGGATACACCCTAAGGTGGACCTTGCACAGTCGACTACATCTCGCGTTTGGGCCGTATGACACCGATACTTGATGAGTTAGGCTTATAGGGAGCCGATCGACTAGACCGTGTAGTTGGACCTTGATTTAGGTCATCTCATGATGTTGGGCCAATTTTGGGCCAAGGGATCATTTCTTGTTTATACTTGACATGGGTTGGATTACTAGTACTATTGGTGCAAAACTTAACCTTGTATATGCGATGCCACACCTTATCTATCTTGTTAACTTTTCACCATGCCAGTTTAGTTATCATCCTATGTTTCACCTCTGTTTTACATGTCCAGTTAACTTTATTACTTTTTATACTAATAGTAGGTAGGACTTACCAGTCTTTTTGACTGACCCATTTTCTTTCGCCTCTTTCCTTCCATCCCCCCCCCCCCCCCAGGTTCTCAGGGTGGGAACACTAGCACCTAGCTTGGATCTTTAGCTTGCTTTCTGGATAGCTCATGTACGGTTTGGACTTGAGCTCGCTATGGCTTTACCACGTCTACTTTGGGGATAGTTTACTTTATGTTATTTCCAGTTTTCAGTTTATGTTTCTAGACTTGTAGTAGTTGGAAAATAATGACTTAGTACTCTTGATGTAAGTTGACTATGGTTTTGAAATAGTAGTTTTATCCGCTGCTTTACTTACTCTGTTTTACTTATATGTTCTGTCTTGTGATATCTTTATGCATGTTTACCTTGACCAACACCCCTCCAAAGCCAGTGTACTTGCTTAGAGTGACCCTGGCGGAGCTGGGGTGTTACACAGGTAGCTTAAGTGAAGACGGTGTTGCTGTTCGGAGGCGAGCAAGAGACTGGCGTACTATCTTTACTGCTATTTAGTAACGTCGTGTGCTATTTTTATGAGTGTTTTAGTGAGACAAATTATACAAACACTAATGTTGTTATCCACGTGTATGGGAACACTTTCTAGTTGTCATGAAAGTTTAGTGTTTTCTTCTTCACTATCATTACTTGTTGTATATGTTCTATTATATTTTATCCTTGCGCTGTGAGTTTACGACAGATTTCGTTTATCTACCATACCTTCATGATCGTCCATAGCTGCCTGGCATACCTTAAGCGCATTATTCCTGTTATATAGTGCGGGGGCTGTGGGCGGTCGTCACATTTGGTATTAGAGCTCTAGATATCGATTTTATCCAAAGTTCTAAGACGTAATTACATATAAGAGACGTACTTGTAGATTTCAGTTGGATGTTTACTATATATATAAGCATATATAATAGTAGCGGTTGTTTTCCTTTTGTAGTTTATCTTATAAGTGGACTAATCATTCTATTTTAGATTTAGAATGAGTCGTCAAACCTTTAGGAGTGAGCCTGAGACTGGAAAAGTAGGAGATGGAAGCCAATTGGGAGCTTTAGCTATTGCACCGGAGTATCTAGTTATGTTTGGGGTGGCCATGATGGTAGTAGCCATGATAAGGAGGCCCATTCCAGAAGCGTCAGTAGAGAGTGGTGTTCCTTTGCAAGTACCCAAAAGGGATTCGGTTAAGCGACAGAGGGAATATTCTCCTATAGATGAAGAAACCTTTATTGGCCCCAGTGCTAATAAGAAGAAAAGCAAGAAGAAGAGATTTAAGAAGAATGTCACTTGCTTTAATTGTCAATTGGAGGGTCATTATGCCAACGATTGTGAGAAGCCGAAAACCGAAAGGAAGTGCTTTCAATGCGGAAAGCCTGCTGGTAAGAAGAAAGACTGTCCGGACCTTCCAAAGAATAGGCAACCGGAGGAAGCATGTGTTGTGGAAGCTATTCCAATTTCCTATTGTATTCCTAAAGAGAACTAGGAGAAGTTGTTGCCTGGATGTGCTTCCAACCAGTGAAGTTGTTTGAGTTCTACTTGTTACTAGAGAATCGTCATCTTTTACCTATAATAAGATTGTATGTTGAATGGGTTCGAAACTTGAAGTTGTAATAGGCCTTTAGTTGTAATTGATCTAGTATGGGTTCATCTGCTTTATGAAAGCTTTGTGGATCTAGTATTGTTGATCATGAATGCTCATTTATGAGTGGTTGTTAGTTGTAACTTTCACTGGGTTTGAAATCATCTTGGGCATGGATTGGATTAAGAGATGTGCGGCAAAAGTAAGTTGTGAAAAGCTAGAGATGACAGTCGGGGATGTGGAAGGGCGGGAGGTGTTGATTCGGGGTAACCCGAAGACAGTTTTCTTATAAGTTGTTATATCCGCTTGTGATTCCACAAGAAATTTGTCATCTGTGCTGATCGCTAAGTAGTATAAAGATGTCTTTGATGAGGTCAAAGGGTTGCCGCCGAATCGAGTTTACGATCGATTTGGTCGAGGGTGTTAGACCAATTTTTATGCCTCTTAGGCGGATGACACCTAAGGAACAACGAGAGTTAGAGGTGCAGATTTGTGACCTTTTTGGAAAAGGGATTCATTCGGAGAAGTGTTTCTGAATGGGATGCACCAGTTGTGTTCGCAACCAAGGCAAATAGCTCGTTAAGATTATGGGTGGACTATCGTGAGCTGAACAAGGTGACTAAGAAGAACAAGTATTTGTTGCCAAGGATTGATGACTTGTTCGATTGGCTTCACGAAGCCAAAGTGTTTTCTCAAATGGGTTTGGCAACGGGATTTCACCAATTGAGGGTGGCCAAGGACAGTGTACCGAAGACTGCTTTTAGGACACCATCTGGATTATTCGAATGGTTGGTGATGCCATTTGGGTTGACTAACGTGCCAGCGTATTTTTAGGATCTTATGAATTGGGTTTTCAGAGATCAGTTGAACAAGTTCGTCTTTGTGTTTTTCGATGACATTCTGGTTTACTCTCGGAACGAGGAAGAGCACAAGACGCACTTGAGAGTTGTGTTAGAGATCTTGCGAAAGCATCAGTTGAAAGCTAAGTTCTCGAAGTGTCACTTCTGGAAGGATGAAGTGAGGTTCTTAGGTCATGTTGTTTCTGGAAATGGTATAGCGGTTGACCCCGCTAAAGCGGCAACAATCTAGGACTAGGATAAACCTAAGAATGCAACAAATGTTCAGGGTTTCCTTGGGTTGGTAGGATACTACCGACGGTTTATCAAGGATTTCTCCAAGATGCCTGCACCGTTAACAGGATTGACGAAGAAGAACCAAGTGTTCACATGGAATGTGAAGTGTGAACAAGCATTTAGAATCTTGAAAGAGAGACTAACGAGTACTCCTGTGTTAACCATTCCGAGAGGGAATGAAGAGATGGCGGTATACATCAGTGCATGTGGTACTGAACTTGGAGCAGTGCTAATGCGGAAGGATAAGGTTGTGGCCTATGCGAGTCGACAGACGAAATCGCATGAGAGAAATTACCAAGCTCATGATTTAGAGTTAGCAACGATTGTGTTTGCTCTGAAGATTTGGAGACATTACCTATTGGGAGTTAGATTCGAGTTGTTCACGGATCATAAGTTGTTGAAGTATCTTTTCTCCCCAAAGGATTTGAATCTTCGGCAGCAAAGATGGTTGGAGTTTCTGGCATCGTATGATTTTGAATATAGCCTATGCTACTGGTAAAGGTAACGCAGTTGCAGATGCGTTGAGTCGAAGACACGCAAGTTTGGGAGTGATGTTTTCGGGACGGAAGAGCCTTGAGTATTTGGAAAGGTTTGATTTCAGGCCAAAGTGCGAGTTGGAACCTGAAATGTTGGCAAGCTTATCGATAAGACCTACTCTCATCGAAAGGATTGGCGATAGCCAAAAGCAAGATGCAAAGATTGTCGAGTTTATCCCGAAGCTGGAACCGAAATACAAAGAGTTCGAAGTCGATCGAGAAGGTTGGCTTCGGAAGCATGGGCGATTAGTGTTCCTGATATTGAGGGATGAGGTTCAGAGAGAAAGCCATCACTCGAAGTTGACGATTCATCCTGGTGGTAATAAAATGAATCAAGATATGAAGTGAAACTACTACTGGGAAGGGATGAAGCGATATATTGGAAAGTTCATTTCCTAAATTGTACTTAGTGAAAGCTGAACAGAAGAAGCCGAGTGGGTTGCTTCGGCCATTAGAAGTTCCTATGTGGAAGTGGGAGCAAGTATCGATGGATTTTATCAATGGACTACCTAGAACCAAGCCAGGGAATGGGTCAGTCATGTTGGAGGAGTTTTTAGTGCTTCTAAACGCTGTGGTGGGTAGCTTAAGTGCTATGGGTTGTTGGGCCTGTTCTGATAGACGAGATAATCAGAAAGCTCGCGTATAAAGTGATTTTATGCGAGAGATGTAGAGTGTGCACAATGTTTTATCAGTCCTTTTTTTTGCGAAAATATTTGCATGGTCCGGATGTGGTAGTACCTCCGGAGAAGTACGTCAACCTTGTAGTTCAGTTTGTAGTTACAAAACCTTATAAGCCGCTTTGTGTTGTGGAGAATAACACGAAACAACTTAGGGAGAGGACGTTTTATTTAGTTAAGTTATAATGGAGTGGAGATGGCGACGATGGTATGTGGGGGACGTAGAAGAGTATAAGGTAGACCCATCTAAAATTCTTCGTCTATAGGACCCATTGATATTGCGCTATCCTTACATCATTATTACTTGTTGTCATTATTGTTACTTGTTGATATTGTTGTTATTTTGTGGTTGTTTGATAGAATTCTGTGTGCTAGGATAAGGCTATGGATGCATGGCTTGTTGTTTGCTAGTTTGGGTGATAGAATTGGCTTCTCATGGATGATAGGCATGTGTCAATTGTTGTAGCTGCTTATGTTTACTTGAAATTTCGGGGGCGAAATTTTTAAGGAAGGGGGGGGGGGGAGGGGATGTAACAGCCTGCATTTTACATATCGGAAGATCATAAAATATCTTTATTTTATTCCCTGAGGGTCGGATCATTCTCATCTTTTAATATGTTGCTTATGGGGATGTGAGACACGTCCGTAGTTTTTATCGATTTTGTTTGTGACGAATTTTCCCCTATCAGTCTTGTACAGAGCATAACTTTTGACTCAGGTCAAATCAGAAGGCGAGACCTGTGCCATTAAAAAGGAATTGACGTTTGCCTTTCCGTAGAGTGGTTACATTAAGGATTTGGCTCAACGGTTAGGGAGAAATCGCTGTTTTAAGGTTTTTCAATTGGCTGTTCGGGTTTGGAGAGCCTAATGGGTTGAATTGAGGAGGCCCATTAGTGGGCTGGTGAAATCCTATAAATAGGGTATGAGAGTGGAAGGAAAAGGGTTACTTTCCCATTCTTTCATTTGGAGGCATTGATCTCATTCTTCCTCTAACACCTTTCCACCATTAAAAATCCAAATCTAAAGGGGGAATCATAGATCTACACCATTGGAGGCTAGATCTATATCATTTCAGAGGTAAATACATCGGATCGAGGAGTTTGGATTGAATCGCTCACTGTTCGGATTCATAATTCTATCGTTTTAGCTTGTTTTGGAGAATTGGTGAGTGGATTACATCTCTCACATGGATTCAATAAAGTGTATGGGTAGTAGATCATGTTTTTCATCAAATTCAAGTGTTTTTCCTTAGATACATGTGTCAGTGAGTTCATTTTCATATAGATTACCCTATGATCTAATTTAGCAAGTTTGACCGGTTAATTCCATGTCATTTCATATGTTTATGTAAGTTATATCTCTCATTTTGATCATATGTTCATTTTAATGTGGTGAGATTTACATCATTTTTGTGGTAATCATCATATTCATGTGGTTAGTAATGTTATGATATGTTTATGATTGTGTTTGATGATTTTGGTTGAGTCGGTTTCGTCGTTTGGCGAAGTTTTGGTCGAAATCGAAGTAGACTTGGAGAAGTGCAAGTTTTGGATCGGGTCTTCCCACTCATGAGGGGTCGGGTCTTGCCATTCAGGAGGGGTCTCCCCATTCATGAGGGGTCGGTTCTTCCCATTCATGAGGGGTCAGGTCTTCCCATTTAGGAGGAGTCTCCCCATTCATGAGGTGTCAGGTCTTCCCATTAATAAGGGGTCCGGTCTTCCCATTCAGGAGGGGTCTTCCCATTTAGGAGGGGTCTTCCCATTCATGAGGGGTCGGGTATTCCCATTCATAAGGGGTCGGGTCTTCCCATTCAGGAGGGGTCTTCCCATTCAGGAGGGGTCGGGTCTTCCCATTCATAAGGGGTAGGGTCTTCCCATTCAGGAGGGGTCGCGTCTTCCCATTTAGGATGGGTCTTCCCATCTACAAGGGGTTGGGTCTTCCCATTTACGAGGGGTCGGGTCAGGCAGAAGTTGGATTGAGCAGAAGTTGGCTCGGGCAGAAGTTGGCTTGGGCAGAGGTTGGCTCAGCTAGAATTGGATCAGCCAGAAGTGATTCGGTCTAAAGTGACCCGGACATTTCCGGTGATGGTGTGACTTCAAAGTAAATTTAATTGGGAAGTCAGGAAGTGCTGAAATAATGCTATGGATTGCTTTGAATCTTATAAAGATGTTGGTTGGTTCAACGATGGTGGTGGCTTCGATGAGAGTCCAGAAGGGGATGTTCGAAGTGATGTGATATGTACGTTGATCGGTGAAAAGCAATGAATAGGCAGACAACTCAAAGGTCGTGAGTTGGTGGATAATGGTTGCTCGAGAAGGTCGCTTGGGCAGTAAATAGCCGTCAAGGTTGGACGACTAGAGAAAGGCCGAGAGATTATCATTGGCGTACGTTCTAGCAAGCTCAAAGCAGGGGTACGACGGTGGCACCCAAAAGACTGATTGTAGTTCGAGTACCTTGGGTATCGTTGAAAGGCCTAGTTGTCAATGTTGGACATTGTCAAGGTTGGACATATGGAGTTTATGCTAGAACTGGGGTTGCCATTAGCCCTTGACATTTGGCAAGGTTGGCAGTCATACGATTAACGATGGTTCCAAAGCAGGATTGACGGTGATAGCTAGAGTCAGTCATGGATGATTGCTTGTTCTATTTGTATCATCTCATGTAGGTTGTCCAAAGTCGAAGGAGATGTTTCATGGGTGCTTATCTGATATTGGTTTAGACCTCTGGAGCTAGTACTTAAGGGATGTTGAATTCGATTAGGATGGTCTACATGAGATATATATATAATCCGGATGTTATGAGTGCTTTTCGTGATTGAATGGGTATTTTGGTTTCCATGAATGAATGATTGAATTGTTTGTAGTAAAGGCTATCACTGTCCGATGTGGGGATGGTAAGGTTGAGTTCTTCTCTGGTGTCATGGGTAGATTAGTATGCTTATCTATCCCTTCTCATATACTTTATTGTTGAAGTTTTTTAGCTGTTTAATCACTCACTAAGACCGTTGTTTGACTCAAGGTTTTATGTTTCCTCTTATAACCTTGGGTTGTTCATCCGATTGTTGGATGGACGGACTAAGTAGCAGGTAACAGGTAGCTTATGTGAGGACGGTGTTGCTATTCGGAGGCGAGCAGGAGGCTGGCGTACTATCTTTACTACTATTTAGTATTTGTTTCCGCTGTGTGCTATTTTTATGAGCGTTGTAGTGAGGAAAATTGTACAAACACTACTGTTGTTATCCATGTGTATGGGAATACTTTTTAGTTGTCATGAAAGTTTAATGTTTTCTGCTTCACTACCATTACTTGTTGTATATGTTCTATTATATTTTATCCTTGCGCTGTGAGTTTACGACAGATTTCGTTTATCTACCATACCTTGATGATCATCCATAGCTGCCTGGCACACCTTTCAGCTCATTATTTCTCTTGTATAGTGCGGGGGCTATGGGCGGTTGTCACAAGTATTTTCCCAACTAGACCTTGCTACTGGATTTCACAGTTAAGAATTGCGGAGGGCAGAAAGGACAGAACTGCGTTTAGGACACCAAACGGATTGTTCCAATGGGAAGCTATGCCCTTCAGATTAACGAATGCTCCCGCCTTCTCTGTAAACCTCATGAGTAGACTGTTTAGAGGCATTCTAAATAAAATTGTGGTAGCCTTCATAGATGATATCCTTATATTTTCAAAAGATCACAAAGACATAAAAACACTTGAGATAAGTGTTAGGGATATCAAGAAAGAACCAACTGAAAGAAAAATTCTCAAAGTGCCGTTTCTGGAGGGAAGAAGTAAGATTTTTAGGACTTATTGTGCCGATTAAAGGCTTGGCCGTAGACCCCGCACAGATCAAGGAAATCAAGAAATGGAGGATACCTCGAAATGCTACAGAGGTAAGAAGTTTCCTTGGATTGGCCGGATATTATAGGAAATTCATTAAAGACTTTATAAAGATTTCTACTCCATTGACCCAATTAATGAGAAAAAATTTGGTATTCACGTGGAGTAATAAAAGTGATACAGTCTTTAAGAAATTAAAGGAAGCATTAACTAGCGCTCCTATCCTAATTATGCCCGAAGCTTCAAAATCATTTACCGTTTACACTAATGCATGTGGGACCGTTTTAGGAGCAGTCCTTATGCAAGAAAGAAGAGTAGTTGCCTATGCTAGTAGACAAGTCAAGGATCCAGTGAAAAGATATCCAGTGCATGACCTTGAGTTAGCCGCAGTAGTGTTCGCCCTTAAGATGTAGAGGCATTATCTCTTAGGGGAGAAGTTTGAATTGTTTACCGACCATAAATTCCTTAAGTATTTATTTTCTCAACGTGACTTAAACTTGAGACAACAAAGATGGATGGAATATATTTCCTCATTTGACTTTATGATTCAGCATATCCCGGGCAAGGGGAATATGTGGCGGATGCTTTAAGTAGGAAACATGCGACATTGAATGCGATGATAGAATGGAAACAGTTAGAGTTCCTCGCAAATTTTAATTTGCAACCCTTATCAACCACTTCAAATGGTTTTCTTGGGGCTATGATAATTAGATCTAACTTAAGAGAAAGAATCCAAAGCACACAAGACATTGATGAAGAGTTAAAAGGAATAAAGGAGAAATTGGTAAAGAGAGACATCTTTCCTCATTCGATTAGGTATTCGATCCATGGTGATGGGAGTTTACTTTGGGATGAACGAATTTACGTCCCTAAGAATGAAATGTTAAGGAAAGAAATTTTATAGGAGTGCCATATGTCGAGAATGACCATACACCCCGGTGGGGATAAAATGTATAAGGATATGAAGAGGAATATCTATTGGGAAGGAATGAAGAGAGACACAGCCGAGTTCATGGCCAAATGTTTGACATGCCAAAAAGTCAAGGCAGAGCAAGGGAAGCCCAGAGGACTGTTGTTACCTTTAAAGATCCCCACATGTAATTGGGAGCATATTTCCATGGACTTTATAGATGGAATTCCTAGAAGCAAAAAGTGTAATGAGGCCATTTGGTTGTGGTAGACCATTTAACCAAAAGCACCCATTTCATACCAGTCAAGAAGACAAGGACTGCAGCCTCGTTAGCCCAATTATATGTCAAAGAGATAGTCAGACTTCATGGTATTCCATCAAGTATCGTGAGTGATAGAGACCCCTTGTTCATAAGCGAGTTTTGGAGAAGCCTACAAGCAGCATTGGGGACGACCCTGAACTTAAGCATGGCTTATCATTTGCAGACCGACGGACAGGAAGAGCGAGAGTAAATAGAATCTTAGAAGACTTGCTCATAGCTTGTATCATCGACTTTAGAGGATTTTGAGAGCAGCACCTACCGCTTGTGGAGTTCACGTATAATAATAGTTTTCAAGCGATGGTTGGTATGGCCCCTTTTGAAGCGCTATATGGGAGGCCATGCAAATCGCCAACTTTATGGTGGGAAACTACCAACAAGGTTATACTCGGACCAAACTTCGTCCGTGAATCCATGGAGAAGATATTTTTGATTAGACAGAGAATGAAGGCAGCCCAAGACCATTAGAAATCGTGTGCCAATAAGTGTAGGAGGGAACTAAAATTTAATGTTGGAGATTTAGTGTTTGTGAAAGTATCCCCACTTAATAAAACTGTTCAGTTTGGAAAGACTCGGAAGTTGGCTCCCAGGTTTATTGGGCCTTTTAGTGTCATCGAAAAGATAAGATCTTTGGCCTATCGAGTGGACCTCCCAGAACGTTTATTGGGAATCTGTAATGTTTTTCATGTATCTCATCTAAGGAAATGCCTTTATGATTCTGCTATCAGACTCGATCTTGATGAAATTGGGGACATAGAGAAACTCGAGTTGGAGTCTAGGGTACCCCGTGCAACTGCAAGGATTGTAGAGCACGGAATCAAGAAACTCCACAACAAAACCATTCGCCTCGTCCGAGTACAATGGGGGAATGACCCTACGGAAAGCACATGGGAGACCGAGGATAAGATGAGATAGAATCACCCTAAGCATTTCACAGGTAACCTTTCCTAAAAATAACGTTTATTGATGTGTCGTGATTGCTAGATTGAATGTTAGGAAATGATTGCAACACCGTTTCACAGCGCACTCATATAGAAATATATGCATATTTAGGTTGTTTGCATAGATGTTGCATCAATTATTACACCTACATGCTAGGATAGAGCTCACTTTAGTGGGTCTGCAGTTCATAATCACTGCGAGTCATGGATGCTTATGGATGAATTATAAACAATATGGATGTTTCGAGCAAGTTTTATTTTTCGCCCCTTAAACAGATTTCGGGACGAAATCTATTTGGGGGGGGGGGAGAATGTAACACCTCGTAAAAGTCATAAGTATTAATAAGTAAATAAATAATTAAAAACAATAAATTAAATGATATGGCTGGAAAATGAGATTTTGTAAATTTAGAAATTTGGCTACGAAACTCTTTTATTTGTATTCATGGAGAAATTCTAAATCGTTTTCATATATTATATGACGAAAATGGTTAATGTATGAAGAAGTTATGAACAAATAAATTTGGACTGTATACACAGAAAAAATATATAATTATGTGAATATTATATATATGATCCAAATAATAATTTAAAATTAAAAAAAGGAAATTAAAAATTTGAATTTGGAGATAAGATCTAAGGGACAACGTATATTGGATATATAGAAAAGAATGAATCAAATTAAGAATGTAATTAATAAAATAAACAGCTCAGCAATGCAGCAAAATTGGGAGTTCCAGCCCGAAGGGGTTAACCTCTCCCTCTTGATGGGGGTTGACCGCTAGGCGGTTGGGAAGCCTAATTCTGCCTATGTAGATAAGAGTTTTCTAAGAGGTTATATTTATATGTAAGGCTCGTATTAAATTTTATTAATCCTATGGCTTATGCTCACACGAGCAAGTATAAATAACCCCTCAAACCCCACACTAGAAACCCTTATCTTCTACATCCCTCCCTCCATGCTGTTAAATTCCATAGAGAAACAAAGAGAATAGGGAAATGGTTTCTTCTACTTTTCTATATCTCTTTATTTAAGTCTAACTAAGTTTAGGATTGTTGGAATTTAGCATAAGCATATATGTATAAGACACTAACTGTATGGTTCTTATATGTATATTGTTAGGAGATCAATTAGAGCTCGTTTGAACGTTAAGAACCGTTGTAGATCTTGACATTCTACCACATCTCCACTTAATTTTTGTGAGTGGAATCTAGTTTTTCTTAAAGGCATATTCATGTTTTTAATAGTTTTCCATATGAATTGTTATGCCTGTGAAGATTTGGATATGCATCAATATAAACATGAAAATTGTCATGTTGAATTGGTTTTGTGGAATTGTGATTTTTGTATTGGATTAAAGGTAAATATGAGTGTTGTATTGTTATTTATATTTTATGCAATTCACTGTTATTATCATTTGATTTAGCCTAAAAAGGTTTGGATTTGAATTGTTTCATAGCTGAATTGGGTTTGGATCCTATTTTGGGTGTAAATGCATTCATAATTTGGAATAAGTCAAATGTAAACATTTTTTGGTGTATAACACCACAAAAAGGGTGATCAGATTTGGATGAAACTTAGCGGAGTACCTTTGGAGGGTATCGGGATAGTGCTCTAGAATTCTTATCAAATATTACCTAAGCTTGAGGGCCATTACCGATTAATGTTCTTTGGATTGGTATTGATCAATCACGATGGGTCAAAGGGTGATGAAATTTTTTGCGAGGCATCTAGAGGAGGAAAGAAGGGTACATAAAAAATTTCAAGTGGATTTATGCCAAGGATGGGGACCGGTATAGGTCCATGCTCTATAGGTCAGTACCAATCTATGAGGATTGGTTGAGGAGTGACAAAACTTCTTGCGTGGCTTTCTAGTGTCGATGGTAAGTCATGTGAAAAATTTGGTCATTATTGGGTGGGGTCAAAGTTCAAAAGATCGAATCGATGGACCGCCATGCGAAGCTTCGAGGAAGCAATTTGGTATGAGGATGGACCAGAGGGAAGTATTCGAGATAGGAATAGCCAATAATTGGCTAAGACCGGGATCGGTACCGATTCATAAGTGATGAATCAATACTGAACCTTATGGTTGAGTATTTTGGGACCGAGGATCCGAGGGTGAGAACCAAGGATCTTTAGGAGCATTATGGCGGTGTCCTTTAGCATATTTCATCTACGGGTTGGAATTTACCCTCAATGTATTGCTAGGTCTTCAGTTTTGAACTCAGGTGGGTGTGGTCAAAGGAGAAAGCGATCGGCAGCTCAAAGTGGAATGATGATACAGGATAATGGACTAACACATGTGGGACTCAAGCTAAAAGATGGAGTCATGGCTAGCTCATACAATTGGAATTGCAAATGAATCATTGATAGGTTAAAAAGATTCTAGCAGACTCAAAGAAGTGGTATTATGGGTATGCCTGTTAGGATCCAACAGATCGAGTACCTTGGATCTCTTCGGAAGCTATCTAGTTTTCTTGAGAAGAAAAAATTACGTGAAGTGTATGGTAGTCCGACTAAAACCTGGGTTTTCTTTTAGCCCTTGATGGATGGCAATGACCATTCATTTGATATCAACGTATTCAAGGGTTTAGTCACTGATATCTAGGGTATTGCTTGTTATGGATGACATGATTGCGTACGTGTTCTCTTCTATTTATTTGGGTAGGCTATCACCGTAGGATAGTGAAGGGGAGTGGGGATTGAGCTATTCTAACTAGGTTCTACTTCTATGTGTTCGAGTAGTATATTTAATGAGATAATTATGTGATGATTCTTTGGTTGTAGGAATGGATCAGGTGAGACCTGAATTATCTATTATCTGGTTACCCTATCTAGCTACTGACAGTCTTTTGTCGCTCACACCAGAATATTGTCTGACTTAAACTTTTGTGCTTCCTCTTACCTTATGTGCTTATAGATGATGCTAATTAGCAGTGTACAGGTGATAAGTTGGTGATGATGATGTTATGTGATGATGAGCAAGACGCTAGTTTACTACTATTCTTATTATATGGCTATTTGGATAATTTCTTCTGTTTTGCTTGTAATATACCCTGACGAGGGATGTAGTAAGGCCTGATGTATTTAGATATTCAGTTACTGAGATGTTTGTACTTGATATTCAAAGATTTTATTTCCTACTTTGTTATGCTTCACTACTATATCCTATTGTATATTTTAATATTATATTTTATCCATATGTTGTGAGTTATATTATAGGTTCCATTTTGGTTTACTTTCCTCGATGATCATCCTATATCGGCCTGGCACATCATACAATGCAACTTTCCTATAGTTTAGTTTAGAAGGTTGAAAATGTGAGTGACCTAATAGGACTGACCAATATGGAATTATATGTAAAATGCGAAAGTTCTAATAGATGATCTACTAACTTATTATATGCAAGTAAATATTTAATGAGATAAATATTTAGATATGATATTATTGATAAGCAGTATAAAAATTGTAAATTAAAGACACCCGGAATTTTTATACTCGTTCGGAGCACCGTCCTACGTCCAGTCCCTCAGAAACCCTTAGGACTTTCACTATAAACCTCACTTCACCCGAAGGAATAGGTCTCTACCGCCGTTACAGAACCTCTTTCCACCTAAACTCCACCAACTAGGAATTATTCTACCTCGAATTGCTTACAAGACTTTAGCACTAAAAGTGCCTTCAAGACTTTCTACCGCCTTTGCAGGACATTGTTACAGGAGTATAAATGACTTGTTTTTGTTCTAGTGCAACAATGATTTGTCACAAATTAAGGGCAACGTCCTATAATCTTGTCCTCGGGTTTTTTAGATAAATAAGTGTGAGAATTTAAAGATAGAATAGGATTATGATCTCTTTTGAATTCAAACGATGTGTGAATTATAATCAAAGAATTCAAAGATGTCTAGAAAGCAAAATTTAAGTAGTTAAAATAAGCAAGAACTTGAATGCAATAGAATATATAAGAATGAGATCGAGTAAGGTAATTGAGATGTTGTTCTTACATGTATATATAATTAATAAAGAGTTACGACTGCTGATGAAGTTTCATGACTGAAATCAGAGAGTTGCATACTTTAAGATTAAAGAAAACTCACCAGAAAAGTCATGTCTCTTTAGAAATATAGCGGTTGGAACTCAGTTTAGTCGACTGAATATTCGTAGTCAGTCGACTGAATATGGGAGCAAATAAAAGTTCTGTATATGTTCAGATTCAGTCAACTGAATAGGTATATTGTAACACCCCACATTTTTAATTACGTAAAATAAAATAAAATTTGAAGTGCTTCCATTATTTGGTCACGGGATTAGCGTCATTGCGTCCGTGGTGATTTTCTGGTCAATTTAGACCTATAGATTGCAGAAAACTGAGTTAAGATGAAAGAGTACCTTTAAATGAAATATTATAACAAACATGAAAAGAAGGTAAAAGAAAAAAAAACAATGACCACCATTGTTTTTAGTCTTGTTAACAAAAGCCTATGTAATCCAGTTGGTAAGAACATGTGACTTTCAAAAGAGTGGTGCGAGTTTGATTACCGCCAGCGCCATATTATTTTAGGGGAACGACTAAAATAATACATGTTCTAAGAAGAAAATAGGTATATATGAACATATAAGGAAAATTATACATATAAGGAAGAACAAAAGTACATGTATACATGGATATGTAAGTATATGCATATATGTGCAAATATATATATATATATAATAAAATATCTTGGTAGACAAACAAAGAGACATAGAGCGGTCCAGATTTAACATCATAAAGGCATCAGATAGATTCAATCTTGCCACGCGTTAGCTCCACTAACTCTTCCCGTGAAATGTTCAAACTCAGCGGTTTACCTTCATTTCTATAACCGCTCCACTCACCCTATTATTCTACACAGACAGAAACGACTACAAGCACGTATTTCATCCCCTCTTCTTCTTCTTCTTCTTCTTCTTCTTCTTTTCTCAGTTCCAATTTCTCCGTTCCTGGATTTCAATCTTTCCATCCTTCATCTCCCCACTTCGCCAGTGTCTCATTATTTCCATTCCCTGTACAAAATAAAATTGAAACCCTACATTTTTATCACACTTCATCATTAAAATAGAGAAGAAGCTAAAAAGAAAAACTGAAGACTGAATATAAGGCCCAAAGGCTTATCAACATAATTAATTTCAACGCACATGACTAAATGATGGAATTCTTTCCGTTTTCTCTAGGGTGGATTGCTTTTTAGTTGAGGTAAGAAACCATTTACTTCAGGTGGTTATTCCCTTGCTTATGAAAAAATAATTTGGTTTCCTTCCACCTACAATATTACTATGTTTTCTTTCTTTTTTCTCCCTTCCTCATTATTTCTCAGTACCAGAATAGTTTACACGTTTGGGGTCAGTTTATTTAGCATTTTCGATTTGGGAAACGTGATTTTTTTGACATAGTCGATGTCATTGCTCGGTTTAATTAAATAAATTTTGCTTAGATGTTTGGTAAAATTAATTTCCTAATATTCATAAATTTGTATTGTTTGTTTCACTGGACATTTGGAAATTGGAAGTTCCTGATTTTTTTGTTTCCAATTTCAGAAATCAGTCCTCTGCCATCATCAAACCTTGCATCAGTAGCTACGTTGATTTAAGATCGCATACAACATTGGTGAGTTTCTAGATTGGATTAAGATTAGGGACAACATTACTGTGGTATGTCTATAGTGTTTTTTACAGTTAATATTTTTTTAATTTTGGCAGATTCAACTCATTTCAAGTCCAATTTTTTTTTTAATTTCCACACACGGATGGATGGTGGTATAGATCAAGTGATTATTATTCTGAAGTTTTGAAAAAAAAAGTGGCATTTTCTATTTTTGGTCACATAGAATCATAGAAAGTGATTCATTTGGAAAATCTGATAAAAATAATAAAAAGATGTTATTCTGAATGTGAGCAAATATTGTCGACTGTGGTAAAAAGTGTCCAACTGGCTTTGTAAAAGCAAATGGTACTTAAATTATATAATTGTGAGAGTATTCACAGCATGCGTAGGAAGAAATAGCAGAATTTTAGTATATTTTTTATCTTAAGCGTAATCAAAAGGTAGTGCCCATCCCTGCATCCAAGTTCTGATCTTTTAATGCAGTAGAACATGTGCAAGTCGAGCAGAATAAACCATAACAACATATATACTGTAATAATAAACATAGGAAAATTGTAGCAGTTACTCTGCGGTAGAGACAAAAAGAAGGGGAGGTTCCGTAACAAATGACCAATAGGAATAGAAGGCCCAGTTTTGTAGCCGATATTGCTGATTACTTATGTTTTCACCAAACAAAGGAGTGGAATAAACTACCAAGGAAAGTGATAGTAAAAAAAAAACGATCATACAGAATAATGTGGCTTGCACTAGAAGTGCACATAAAGTTAGTAATAAAGTTGCCAATATAGTAAATATGATCATTGCACTATTATGTACAGAATATGCTTGGCAAAAAAGCAGTCCTATCCTATAACATCAAGCGGTACACAAAAAGACTAACAAATGGTATGAATCATCGACAAAGCGTAGAAGAAATAACAAATAGGAAGAATGACATGATGGTAATTTCACATGCACACTATCATCAATTTGTAATTATGGAAGGGTGCACGTCATTCACCAAGAAAAATAGATATGCATTCAGATACGAACATATCTACATCCAGAAATATCCCTTTGCTTTAGAATACAAGATGAAGCTTAGCTAGTGTGACAGTACAGTCATATTTATTTCTTTAGGCGTTTGTCCCCTACTTAATTAAAGGCATGTTTCAACAGTAAAAAAGGGTTTATTTCTGGAAGTGGAGTGGAATGAGAAGTGGTTGAAGTAGAATGAGAAGTGGTAGTGAGAAAGATGTTGTTCACTGTTATTTAATTTGGGTTTAAAAAAAGGCCATTATTTAACAAGGAAACTTGAATTTGAAAAGTTTTGAGAGGGATGCAGATGTATTCTTCTTTGTTCCTTTATAGTTTACATAACAGAATTGTACTTTTATATTTTGTTGCATAAATTTAACATCACCAAATCTCTTATTAACGTGTAATACTGTAAGTTAGATAATAATAAAAGTTAAGCACATGTCATTGGTACGGGCTACATACTATATATATACACACACATTACACAATATTTAAGGTAAACCTGTCCACGCATGAAGCGCATGTCGTCATCACGCGCGAAGCACGTGCCGTTACGCTAGTATACACACACACAAGAGAGAAGTTCAAAATAAGGCTGCAATCAAAGAAATCTGGTAAGAATTAAACAACAGCATAACGTCATTTGAATTATGAAAATGAAATAAAAGTTGAGCGTATATATATACACATGTAAAATGGGCATTAAAAATTTTGTACACGTATAAGGAGTTTATATGTAAATAAATTAAAGGAGGTATAATAAGAAATTAATCAACGTTTAATCAATAAACGTTAACAAATAAACTACTATGCCCCATTTCTGCTCGTTGGACCCAAGTGGGTCGACCCATGCTTGCTTGGGTCGACCCAGGGTAGTATGTTGGTCAACCCACCCTTGATCCGGGTAGATTTATTTGGTGAATCTGTACTATTTTTATAACCATATTCGTTGTTGACTCAGCACCGCGTGTACAATAAGATCTTGAACACCTATAAATAGGCTAGCAGAGCCAAGCCAAAATCTCATATTTTCTGAGAGGATGTCTAGACTCTGTCATTCTTCTTTCTCCTCGAATCTCTTCAGAAATTAGAATAATTATTCTAAGGTAATTCTGATTGAAGCTCTGGAGGAAAAGAATGTATATCTGCAAATGGGTATTCATAATTCCGTTTGAAGTAAGGTAAATTCTTGGATCTGGTCAATTTAAATTTGTACTCTTTCTTCCTTTTTTCTTTTAGTTGAGAATTGTGGATACATTGTTATTTAGGTTCTAGACTCAGTTAGGAGAGCCATGGAATATTAGGTCTGGACCAGATTCATGAATTGGAAAGCTATTAGGTTAGTGGATTTAAGTTAAACCTTTTTGATAATGGTATATTTATTATTTGACATTCCCCGTTAATATGTATAATAAATCTGCTGAAATGATTAGTGATGAAATGTATAAACCTATTAAAATATGTGGAAAGGATTACTATTGTATATATACATGTTCTAATAACTTGTTAATTGGATGCTGTAAGTTAAGTTACAGTAAAATTGAGAATAGTTGTAATGTTGTATAAGACCCGTTTTCCATTAATCATCTGTTTAAGTTGGAATTTATTGTAAATGCTGTAATTAGGAAATTTGCAATGAACATAAATAATTGTTTAAGAATATTATTATTCCAAAAGTCTATAAAAAAATTACAGTAAAATTTGGAAGAATGAATATGCCTAAGTTTAAAGTAAATAGAAAATTATAACCGCACTTAGACGCAAGGTTAAATTCAACTTATGGTAGAAGTGTGCCCGGAACTGCCCGACAAATCCCGCATCCACAAGTGGTTAATTTAATGTGAGAGGTCTGATGTGTGAACATACATATAATGGTGCTAAGACACGAGGTTAAGTCCAGCTTGTGGTAGTCGAAGTCTGCCTGGAAGTGGTCGGCTTAATGTGAGATGTCTGGTGCATAAACATATATATGACGTATGTAACAAGATAGAAATAAATAACATTGATTTTAATTAATGGAAATGAATGAAAGTTACAATAGTAAAAGAATTGGAATGAACGAGGAATGATAATAAACTATTATGAATAAACTTGAAGGGAAAAAGGAAAGATAATAGGTAGGCTTGTCCTAGGGATAAGTGGAAATTATAACTTTGATTATAATAAACGATAAGGGGAATGAGATGACTTATGTAATGAGATAAGTTGATTATAAATTAAGTAATCTGTAAAATCTGGAAATCTAAAACTTGTTGTTTGTAATAAGTAGAGAAAAGAAAAACATGTTGTCTGTAAACCTGAGAATCTGAAATCTGCTAATAAAAATAACATGTTAAAGGCTTTTTAATGAACTGAAATGGGTTAAGTTATATAACTGAAATTAATAAGCAAGAGGAACTTGGTAACTTGAATAAGAAGTTAATATGATTTGAAATAACCAAGTTAACTGTAAATCTAATGAGGTAGAGTGAGCGCGCAATTAAATGTTTAGACATAGAGTCTAATAACACATTAACCTAAGGCGCTTGGATCGGTCTGTATGTCTAAAGGTGAATAACCCAACGGGGTAGATCATCGTGGTGTCATGAGATACGAGGGGAGCACATGTCCATCTAATTATTCTTCCTGTTCTTCCTGTTGTTCTGTTGCTATTATGCTAGCTTCGAAGGACTGGAAGGGGAAGCACGCGGCTTCCTGGGATGTGGAGGGTACTCCTGGTAGTCCTCTATACGGTGGCAGCACTAGGTTGTGCTTGCAGAGGTTGGGTCTGCGCGTTACTACCCAGTGAGTATACCTTGACTGCCACGATAGTGGACAGTCAGAAAGCTGTAGGATGGCGTAGGTGATTCGACGATCTGATTGCCTTGTGACTAGGTGGGTTACGACCATTTTACCTATTTGCCTTTGGCGGGTCTAACCATCTGTTTGATAGCAGTCGTCAGGTACTAACCATCGACAGTTAGCGTGATGCGTGGTGCGTGATGCAGAATGACGGAGAGCTAAACCTACAGATCATCGACTTTTCGCTATCAAGGCTTTGGTTGCGGAACAGGCCAATTAGGATGTTGTTTTTCTGGGCCAAGTCTCTAGATCTCAATTTTGTTTGTCTTTCACTAGTTGAGGGAAGGGTCTAGTGGGACCATAGCCACCATGAAAATGCAGACCATAGCATCTTTGTATACAGATATCTGAAAAGCTGCCGACCAAGTTTCGTGTTTCTTGTACAACCCTGTTACGGAATTTGGTGCACAGTTGATAATACATGCAGATACATGCATACCATTTTCGGATGGTGTATCGTAAAGGTTAAGGCTTCGAGTACAATTAACGATAAGTATGTGAGAAAGTCTATATATTTGCATGTCTTCTCTAGGTGGTGTATCGTAGACTCTAGGGCATTACTCTATGATGGAATCTGATTCGATCGAAGGTGGCAGTCCGTATGCTTACGTAGCATGGCGATGGCGGTTCTATATAGAACGTAGCGTTGTTATACAGAGATCTGTACGTCGTTCCAACGTAGGATGAGGGACTGCGTATATTTCTGTTGGCGTTACGGCGGAGACCGTGCGAGTGGGGTACCATGGGGTGTACCTTATTTCTGGGGGTAGCTACATTTATACTGTATTAGGTTAATCCGCTAGGAAGTAGATGGGTATGACATGTGTGTAAGCCTTGAGTGCGGTTAACTCAAGTAACCTAATAAATAAGAAAATATAACTGAACGATATATGTAGGGTTATCCAAAATGTGTAGTTTAAATCCAGTCACCAGAACTTGTGTTTTGACCCCCTCCTCATAACATACTCGCAGGTTAGATTTGTGGCAGAGATACGATAGCTTTGGATACTGGTTATGCACTATTATTATCTGGGTAAGGCTATATTTTGATTATATTATATTTTATCCATTCCGTTGTGAGATGTTTTCTGAGCTCTGATATATTTTATATGTTTGTCTTTTCTGCAGGATACCAGAAAAACCAACACGAGTTTCAATA
Source organism: Allium sativum (assembly GCA_030737875.1). Taxonomy (NCBI): domain Eukaryota; kingdom Viridiplantae; phylum Streptophyta; class Magnoliopsida; order Asparagales; family Amaryllidaceae; genus Allium; species Allium sativum. The sequence continues at coordinate 4,853 of JASFAX010002702.1, read as the reverse complement.
AATTAGAATTTTGGAGAAAAATCGGTCTGTTTGAATTCAGGTTGTTACATCTGGTATCTGATCTTAGGTTTAGGATTCCAGTATAAATAGTGAGTGAACGTATTTGTATTTTTGAAATATAAATATATTATATATATGCATATACCTAGATCCATAGAGGAACCCACTAAATAGGAAGAGCATAATCTGGTGAGAATTGGGATGTTTGTTATGTACACTAAAGGAACAAATATGGAAATCTGAGACTCTTAGGTAATTTGGGTGGGAAGTGTACAATATGCTTTGTATGGAAGAAAAGTGAATCCCATGTGTTAGTATTTTAGGTTAGTGGGTTTGGCAGTAAAACCTTATAAATTGAAAAAGGTTAAAAAGAGAAAAATGGATTAGGAATATATATAGTTGAGAGAATTGACTTTGTGGGAGTGCTTAGGAAAGCTTAGGTAAGTTGGAAATCCACTTTGAGTCTAACCCCATTTTTAACTTTTGAGAACTTTAAATTGTAAAAGCGTTTGGAAGATGGTTTATGGTTTTTTCAAGTTTTGATCTTAAAAGTACATATTGTGTTTTGAAGTTAAATGGGGTATATTTTGGAAATAGCGATTTCTTGTGAAAAATTTGTCCAAAATAAATTCTCTTAGTAAAAGGTGCATATTATAAAGCATGTATAGCTCGCAAGTTTTCAAGTTATATAGTATGAAAGGATCAAAAAGCAAAACATAGAGAATGTTGCTTTTTGATGTTGCATTTTGTTGAAAACTAGAATCTTTAGTAAAGAAAGTTTTGAAATCTCTATTCTTTTGACAATCATTTTTGATAAATTGTTTTAACAAGAAACTTTTGTTGGGTGGACAAAATAAGTTGCAGAAATTAAGAATTGCACCTTGTAGTAAGTAACTTAACTAACCTTATAGGCAAGAACAAGTTGTAAACCTAATTGAGAAATATTTTTCCTTATCTACCCCAATTTTTGTGATTTGAGAAAAATTGATTTACATTTTTTTTATAAAATGACATGTTTTATGGTTTAGGAAAAGTAAGTTTTGGTGAGGAAAATAAATTTTTGATATTTTTAACTTTTGGAAGAAAAGTGAAATGAAAAGGCCAAACCATGTTTTAAAAAGTATGGAGTAGGTAAAGATTAGTGCCTACACTACTACAAAAGTGGGCATATTCGACACTAATTTGTGTGCGTTGCATGAAAAGTGTGGCGAAAGCTATGATTTCTTCGAGCTTCTGCAACAGCATTCATACGTTGTTGCATTATACGTGGATGCACTGTTGCGGTGGGAATTTTAGTGTTCTGATGTGCAACACCAGTTAAAAGCGTAGCATTACGTATATATAATCCAGCTCAGCTATCCGCGTTATCAACATATAAAAACCCCAACCGTAGATGAAAGATTAATCCAACGGTTCAAACCATCTATGGATCTGATGATCTTAATGTTAGCCATATCCAATCATTGACAGCCACGTCATTTCATTCTTTTGACGAAATTTTGGCGCGATCTTCTCCCTTCATGAAATCATTTTCTTCTCTATCGTCTAATCGTTTTTCCCCTTTTTACTATTGACAAAAATTTAAACCTAAATTCACGTCAGTATCGATCCTCTCCTCGACAGCAAATTCTATTAGGAAAAGGATGAAGCTTTGAAACGCTTTCTAGTTTTGATTGCTCAGGGCGCTGACATCGCCAGTTTTTTCCCTCAGGTTCAGTTTGTATTGCACTGTGAATTAGTTGCACTTATTATAGATTGGATTATGAGAAATTAGTAATTAGTAATTAGTTCATTTGTTACATTTTGGAAAACCCATTCGCTTATGAGTAATTAGTTGCGCTTATTATTGATTTGGGATTTGGGATTATGCTGAGGTTTATTCGAAAATTATACCCAGCAATAAACCATGAGAACCGGGCTACTAGCATGAAAAAGACATTGGTTTATTATAGAGGTCGAGCTAGTTAAGGAATGGGGACTGCGGTTAATTTGCACTGCTTGAGGTTCATACCTTACACTGCGGTTAATTTGCATGCTTGAGGTTAATTTGCACTGCGGTGACATCCGAATTTTAAGCCTCTTACCGCAGATTTTGACAAAATCTGAAGCGGGCACTCAAGCATTTTCGTTTTATTACAATACACATCATACACGCAGTGCATATATACACTCACAAGTATACACGCACGCACAAGTATCATAAGTATACACGCACAAGTATACACGCACAAGTATCACAAGTATACAAGCTCAAGTATCATAAGTATACACGCACAAGTACACACGCTCAAGTATCATAAGTATACACGCACAAGTATCACAAGTATACAAGCTCAAGTATCATAAGTATACACGCACAAGTACACACGCTCAAGTAGACACGCACAAGTATACACGCGCGCACAAGTATACATGCACGCACAAGTATCATAAGGCAGCCATCTGAAGGCACGCACAAGTATACACGCATAAGTATCATAAGTATACACCAGAGACGTACGCAGAGATTTTAAAAAATCACCAGCATTCACAAACAAAACAACGTACCATTCACAAACATTCAAAAACATTCACCAGCATCCATCATCAATCATCACCAGTCATCACAAACTTCCACAACCACACAAAGTTTCACAAATATTCACAAAATTTCAAGCCAAAAATCATTACCAGCAGAATAAAACCAACATCCACAAACATCACCAGTCATCACCAGCATCATCACCAGCATCCACACCAGCATCAGCACCAGCATCCATGTCAGAGTCATTGTCCATGTCAGAGTCATTGTCTATGTCAGAGTGGCTGTTAAGGATAAAGCATAGTCAGCGACCAAACCAGAATTTCTTGTTGTGGAGGGCAAAGTGATCTTTGGATGATCAAACTTCAATAGGTATGTTAATTCTATTTCTGTAAACATTTTGTGATCCACCTAATATATTATATGATCAAACTTCTATTTCTGTAAACATTTTGTGATCCACATAATATATTATATGATTCAATTCTCAAATAATGTGATCCACCTACGAGTTTATATGCCTTAATTATCAAACAATTTGACATGTAACACACATTAATTATCAAACAATTTGACATGTAACCACATCTGAAGGAAATTCAAGCCATACAATAACAGTGTCTCAAATTCAAGCCACACAACCACATCTATGTACAACTAACAGAGCACCAGTTTGTATTATTATTTCAGAATCTTGGGTGGGGCATTATAACCATGTATGTATGTATGTGAGTGTGTGCATGTGTGGTTGTGTCTCACTATAAGAAACTGTGGATGGAAGTAAAATTTACCTATGATCACAAAAAAATGGTACCACTGGTTCCTCCCTATTGCTCACAAAAAGAATTTCAGGCCTCGTCAAAGGATGAGTATGTGTGGTGCGCTCAACCCTAATGATGTATTTCTTGTTGTCGAATCGAGCAGCAAAAACATTCTCCAAGCCAATGCCTTCATAAAATTCCATTTTCAGGTATAATGATCTATGGTCAATTCGAGACCAATGACAGTCGTCAATTTCACACACATTTCCCATTGGCGTCATTAATTCTTTTATTGCAGGAACATTTGTCTTCAGGAACTCGGGAAAGCCAACAACTCTGGCCCATGATTCTGCCTCGAACGCTGGTTCAGGCTCAAATTCTTCAGCAGACCATTGTTGCACATAAAAAGCACCTCCAATTTTTGTAAAAAGTTTCAACATTAGCGCATGATCACGCGTACTGTAAGATGGGCATGTTATTAGAAAAGAGTTTTGGGTATAACCCGTATAGTCCACTCCTCATTAAGCTTCAGCGTATGCCTAAGCGTGAGATGCACAAATTCGTAAGTCCAATGTCCTGAAAGAACAGTGGCAGTGATGCATAGTGAAGAGTCCTCCATTGTTTTTTTAACTTTTGACGATGGAGTTTTGTTTAGGAGTTGAAGATGTAGATGACGATATGCTTCTGAAGCTTGACAGGATATGAAGTGACACACTGTACGTGGCAGTAATATGGGAACTGAAAACTTTTTGCTCAGAAGACGAATGGCCATATGAAATTGCTTATTTGTTGGCTGGCATGAGTGACCAATCGCTAATGGTCAGTAAGTCTAGGGCTGTCAATGGGTCGTGTCGGGTCGGGTTCGGGTCGGGTCAAGTCGGGTTCGGGTTGATTTATAAACGGGTTGGGTCAACCTGTTTATTAAACGGGTCATTGTTTCCCAACCCTAACCCGACCCGTTTATAAACGGGTTGACCCGACCCAACCCGCGTAATCCGTTTAACTAAATGGGTCGTGTCAGGTCGTGTTGGGTCGGGTTTACCTGTTTGACCCATTGATGAATATTGCCTACTAATATAAGCAACAAAAGAGCCAAATCAGCAACATGCACACTGTTATATAATCACCAACATGCAACAAGTTGCAAAGTCACCAACAGACAACACATATATAAAGCATGAAATCCCCATATTCAAAATCATTTTATATACATAACATAAGTATATATTCTCATACTGCATAAATTAAAGACTACCAGTATGGAAGAGATACAGTTGTTATAAGTAAAATATAACTAACAACATATAAGAATAAATAAGTAAAATATAACAGCTTACATATACGGGCATACTGATTACTGCATATATAAAAAACTAACACTAATAGTATACATAAAAGACTAATAGTATGGAAGAGATATAATATATAATCGGGTTTGGCGGGTCAAAATCGGGTTAGCGGGTCAACCCTAAACCCACCCGTTTATAAACGGGTCGAATTCGGGTTGACCCGAAAATGACCCGCTAACTAAACGGGTCGGGTTAACCTGCTAATTTCCGTGCGAGTTTCGG
>JASFAX010002701.1:0-44987 GCA_030737875.1 Allium sativum | reverse complement strand
CAATCATTTTGCATCCACAAAAAATGAAAATGCTCGCACATCCATATGCAGTATGAGAGTGTTTTCGAGCCGATCTAGTGCCTTGTGTGTGTATATGCATCCACGAGCAACCACTAGCAACCACTTGCAACCATCAAACATAACATGTCTCAAACACATGTTTACACCCATCAGTTTCTACCTAAAGTTCGAAGATTCAATCGATAGGATACAGTCGAATGATGGAAGCGAGTATAGATAAAACAAAAACTTGGTTCCTATTAAGCATGGGTCCTAAGTATCGGCACCGAAGACCGAAACCAACATCAATTTGACACCCAGAGGATTACCCTCTTTAGATAATGTCACAACTGGAAATCTTAACCTTGTCAGAGATATTCAAATATTTACAGACTACTGGTACAGATCAGATTGCCGAATGATTCTTAGGAAACTAAGCATGATAAATCCCAGAATGTATGTGTCCTACTTGACGCCTAACACGAATATCTATCAAACCCCAATCACAAACAGATGAGTCATAACCCTTACGGATTTGGGTCTATAGCGGAATCAGAAACAATACTAGTATTAAAGTGCAGAGTATCGATTACAGAATCAAAATGCCAGAATCAGAAAGAGTTTGAACTCAACAATCAGATAAAAAAAACTTAAACCTTCTACTCAAATTTCTTATGTCTATCCTATCTACCAGTCCCTTACGCATTCGCCTGTCCTTCAGAAGTGGGTTCTGTCCTCTGTCCTTGCCCTCGTTTCTTCGGGCAGTCCCTAGTGAAGTGTCCCATCTCACCACAGTTGAAGCAAGTGCCCTTCCTTTTTCTGCAATCCTTGTTCAGATGAGTCGATCTTCCACAAGTAAAGCACTTTTTCTCCTTCTTATCTTCAGACTTCTCATCCTTCTTTTGTGTTTCCTTTTTAGGCCATGCTTTCTTGTTCTGTGGTTCTTCCTTCTTTGTCCCTTTCTCGCCCTTGTCTTCCTCGTGCAGTAGTGCCATGTCCACCAATTTCTCGTAAGTCGCTCCCATGGGTACATGGGTCATGGCTAGGCTGTGCAGTGGCTCGTTCAATCCTTTAACAAAGCGGAGAGCCTTTTTATGCTGAGTGTTGACTAAATCCAATCCGAACCTAGCCAGTTGGTTGAACTGGTTGACGTATTCCTTGACCGTCATACTTCCTTGCTTAAGAGATAAGAACTTTTCCAGTTGTAGACTTCGTTCAGCTTGCGAGAGGAATTTTGTCTCAAACCTTGTTCTGAAATCCATCCATGTTTCAACTGGCCTCTCCGCGTTAATGACTTCCCACCAATAGGAAGCTTCGTCTTTGAGTAGCCATACCGCCTACTGTACCTTCTGCCTATCGTCCACCTCGAAGATAACGAATAGGTCCTCAGTCTCTTTGAGCTAGTTCCTCGCTTCTACGAATGATTCAGTTCCCTTGAAATCCTTCCCACCCATGGCCCTAAAATCTCTACAGATCTTTGAGAAAGAAATTGCATGAGGAGGGGGCGGAGGAGGGGGATCATTTGCTGGACCTGCGGCGGCGGTCCTAGCCTCAAGATATTGACGAAACCATCTGGGTACATGAACACCCTCTGGTATCTCAGATGCTTCAGACATGCTTAAACGAAAAAGGAAAGATTCAATTACAAAAAGGACTGAAGGTAAGATATATGGCTCTTGGGGATTATGTTTTTCAAAAATAGGCTTTACATTCGAAAATACTTCCTTTTAAAACCTTTTTGAAAATAGTTTTCAAAAACTTTACCCAATCTGGTAACCTTCAGCTCTGATACCAAGTGTATCACCCCACCTCCGTTAAGGTCACTCACAAAGGGAATGCCTTAACTTTGATGGAGCATTTTAGTAAACAGAACAAAATATTACAAGTCAGATATAAAAATAGTACTTGAAAAACTTTATAACTTTATTGCAGCGGACAGAAATTAGTTTGGTTACAACTTTACCAAAAACCTAAGTACATATATATATTAGCCTTGTTCAAAAGCCATCAGAGTACAAAACTTTAAAATCATAATCCCCACAGAACGGAAGCTATACAGAGCCAAGCCATACTTTAAGCACTTCAAGCACAAGGAATCTGGATTAAGCTAAAGATTTCCCTCCTTGGATAACCTGGGCAGGAACGGAAGAAAAAGGGGCGAAAACAAGCAAGGTCAGACATAAAGTCTGGCAACTCCAGTGATTTTCAGTTATGAACAGATAATAATAACATGACATGAAAATAAATCGGGATGAGAGATAACAGTAACAGGGGTAGCGGATATAACAGAAGAACAGAATGATATAAATCATTACTTTACACTTCTCTGCTCTAATACTAGTATAACAGAATTAGATGTCACCCTAATGTCTAAACTGAAACAGAAACGGGTACAGAATAATTTCCATGGAAGAGAGTGCTAGTAATGGGCCTTTACCACCCGAACAGAAACAGACATAAGCAGAAACAGATTTATCCCTACGGAAACAGAATGTAGAATTAGGTGTACAATAGTGATTGGGCCTTTACTACCCGAATAGACGGTACCATGCAGAAACAGATGGGTGTTGCCACCCAACAGAGACAGATGGTACCAACAGAAACGGACAGAACTAAGTGTACCCTAAAACCCTACCCCAAGCGATCGCCCTCCTAATACATAAATACCCTGTGTCGGCCCCACAGTAGGGTGTATCACTCCCTAAAGTGACAACCAATTGGCACAGGCCTATTTACAGATGTCACAGCGTCTTACATCCTCAGAGGCAGACCGGGATCCATGCACGCACATGACCCGGTTGGAACGCACCATCAACACCCCTCGCCATTATCAGAATGAACGCTTATAATTAGTTCAGTAAGCGTGCCCGGACCCTACCTACTGTTGGGTCAAAGTTTTGATACCAGAAAGGGTTACTGACTAATATGGGTCCCAAACAACAGATGACACAAGTAATTACCCTCCTAACCTTGTGTCCCCAGACTAACCGATTTAAGATTAACTTGTTTACAGGTTTAGACCTACAGAATTCAGATCAACTAGTTCACAGACAAGTTTCAGACTAACGGATCAGATATACAGATTTAACAGACTTACCGATTAACCAGTTAAAGATTAACAGACTTACAGATTTGTCTAACTTTGTAATTGGGCCTATAGATTCACGGAACAAATTTATTAAATTCGTCGGTCTAGTGGGTTTAACCCTATCCACCCAACACGTTTAAACATCATATTTATCTCAGATTTTCATTAATTAAATATTAATGCCCAGACCCCTCACATTAGACTGACAGTTTGCGGCTACTGGTTAGGCCGGTTGGTTCCGGGCAGATTTCTGCCGCAAACTGAGTCTAACCTCGGGTTTCAAGCACGTTATGACTAACTTCTCACATTAGAACCTATTGTTTGCGGCCACTGGATGTGCCGGGCGGTTCCGGGCAGAATTACGCCGCAAACTCATTCTAACCTCGAGTTAGCCATGTTTATCTTTGCGGCCAATTAATTAATAATTTTCCATTTATGCCCACGCCTAATATACATGTCAATTATTCATAACTATAGCCAATTCAGATTATGTCAATAACAGACTAATTATATCAACTCAACAGATATAGCAGATAACAGATTTTGCAGATTAGGTGACTTAACGGATTTAGTAGATTAAGCAAACTAGCAGATTTAGCAGATAACAGTTTAGGCATCTCAACAGATTTAGTTTAGCAGATTTAGCATATAACAGATTTGGCATTTTCAGCTGACTTAGCAGATGACAGATTTGGCAGATGAACAGATCTAGCAGACTAGGCAGTAGAGCAGAAATAGCAGATTAAGCAATATAACAGAACTAGCAGTTTAGGCAATATAACAGAACTAGCAGATTAGGAAAATATAGCAGAACTAGAAAATTAGGCAAATATAACATATTTAATCATTCCTTAAAGTTTCACAAACATATCTTGCCTAATTATAAATCTTGCCTAAGTTCACATGCATAAATGATAGTCATGATTCACAATATGATCATATACCGCATGTTTGCATAAAATTTACATAGCACAGATTATGGTCATAATTTACCATATATCATATGTTTCAATTTTTATTAAACTTGCATAGTACAGAAGATCCATATATAAATTATACCAAATATAGCCATCGATTACTATGCATGTCATATATCCCAAAGATCCCTTACTTAGGTGTTTATTTGCATTAATAGATGTCCTACTATCATGTAAATCTTTATGCCTAAGCCATATCCTCTTTATCTCAAATCATATGTTCAATACAGTCTATATTTATGTCCAATTATGTGTCCTCAAATTTATGTTCTAGCTACAGTCCATGTTCTTTCCTCAAATCAGTCACCTATTGGTCATGCCCAATTTATGCATCATTTATTTTACTGTCCCAAACATTTTAGCATATGTTAATCTCTTATGAGATTGGCTCAGACTCGTGGTAGCCTGGCTATAGAACAGAAAGCAGAAAGAAATACAAAATAAGGTAGATCTAAACAGAACAGAACAGATATAATCTCAGATTCAGATTTACAATTCATGTCATAACCAGAATTAACGTTTATATCGGAAAATAACTGCACTTGCCTTGATTGGATTAAAGAAAGAACTTTAGTTATTGTAGAATCGTTGTAGAAGCTTTAATCTCTAATTTGAATTGAGTTGCTTAGGTTGATGTTGATTAGCTTCTAGTTTTGATTCCAGCAGAGTAGCGACGCCATTTTTATTTTTATTTAGAACGGAGGTAGAGAAGAAGCAGAATAGAATTGTGTGTAGAGAAGGCTAGGGTTTGGGGCTTTTTAAATAGGGTCAAGTCAACGAATCTAGACAGAAATCGGACCAGATACATAAGATTGCACACAGGCTCAAAACCAGGTTCGGAGACCAGGTCGACCCCCAGGTCGACTGCCCAGTCGACCTGGTTGGGGGGGTGGGGTTGACTGCATAGTCGACTCCCCAGTCGACCTGAGTACTGGGGGTCGACTACCCAGTCGACTCCCCAGTCGACCTGGGTCCTGGGCGGGAAATTTCCCGCCCAGCCCGCTTCTGGGTTTGAATTCGAATTTTGAATTCGAATTTCGAGTTGTTTTCGATTCTGAAAATTCCTGAAACTTCGGAGGGTCATATCTCCCTCATACGGACTCCGATTCTTGCAAACTCGGACTCGTTTCCAAGCAGAATTCTGAGACGAACGCAATGGCTCAACCCGTTTCCCTTGATTCTTAATTTAAAAATTAATTATCCTCTGATTTGTTACTTATACGTTCATAGAAAATACGGGGTGTTACAATACTACTGATCCTATCTCTAACGAGTCATTCTTATTGGATATTACTAATCTAAACTCTAATGAGTTCTTTTGTTTGGTTCTAATGTGTCTTGTTATCGAGCTCTGTAAAAAAAGCTCTGATATCGAGAAGAAATGACCCAAACTCGCACTTACGGGAAAGCCCTAATTGAGTTGAGAACACGACAAATTAGAACACAAATAGAAAAATATTTCATTGCTTATTACAACAATTTACATCAGAGTACAAGAATATTACAGAGTATGAATAAATGTTACACATTGGAAAATATCAGAGAATTAAATTACATTAAAATACATAGCAGCAGAAAAATAATACATAACACAACTGAAAGAAATGCATGGATACAGAGCTTTCTGAATATAGTTCCAGTTGTAAATCCAAGATCCTAAAAAGAAATATCTGCAAAAACCAAAACAACTAGCTTCCCGTATGGAAAATAGGGGCACCCAGAGTTTAGGTTAAAACAATAAACTCCAAGTCAGTCATAGGACTGGTGTGAGAACAAAAACAGTTATTTAAAACTTTACTTTAGAAATAAAGTAAATCAAGGGAGTACGCCGTATAACACGAAACGGGTTTTCTCCTAAGAATACCAGTGCATAAAACAGTTTATAAACAACACAATGCTTTTCGAGAAATGAAGCTTTTATAAGACTCAGGTCCCATCACACAATGCAATGCAAGCTGTAGGATAGAATTTTCCCTTATAATAGCCAAACATGCTTGATACGTTTAAAACAAATTTTATATTACTATAAGTATATAGTGTCAAAATCACTTCAAATATAAATGTATCAATCATAGACGTCATAGTATCCCATGCTACTATGTCACCATACTAGGTTTTACAACTAAAACCGAAATGTCTCGTATTGGAAATTGGATTCCATCTATGAGTCGAGGCCAGGGATTGCTTCTCACCGATTCGAGACGCTCTAGCAAATATCTCAGGATTACACACCACGGGGAAATCCTTGGATCTTTAGGGCTGGTCCACACTTACATTAATGGATTAGTATTCCTGAGCACACGTTTCCCGATCCTATCGGACCTATCCGTCGGCCCCATAGTGACTGATATATCCGAGGCGCCTCGCTGTCCATCATCCACATAGGTATAAATGTATAAATGTCTAGGCTCCATACCATGACACCGCCCATATCTACAAAGAAACATCATGCACTCTCTGCAGTCACGATCCCGTTTTTGACTCATATCGAGGTGTGAGACTCGCGAATTAACGCTATATACAAAGCTATGCTATTTAAAGTTGTGCTTTGATCATCAACCACAAGACTCTGCTTTTCAATAGAAGCCTTGATCACTTGCATCTCAGCATGCCACACTGACAATTCACGCCATGCAACTAATGTCTATCAACAAAAATATCAATCACAATCAATTCACAAAACCACAATACAATTCATTTCCAACAGAACCAAATTACCACAATACAACCCAACCAAACAATCATGATTTGTACAATAAATAGGGTCGGGGGCTTCTAAGCCCCGTCTGCATCCTAATATATTTTCACTGTAAAATAATTAGAGTGAGAAAAAAATTCTGACCTTGGGATCCACTCCGCCGTGCTTTTTTAACATTCTGATTCGCTGTTCTGATCCCAGAATTTGCAAACGAGCTCCAATCTTCATTCCATCTTTTTTTTCTAGCGTAAGCGTACCAATCTAAACAACTTTGGCCTAATGAACTTTTCCTCGAAAATGCTCCAATTCGCCAAAATTCGCGAAAGTACACGATTTGGATAGCAGAATTTACGTGCGTTTTCCTGGTGACTCCGCAATCCAATATACGACTTCCATATAGCCAAGTCGAAGAGAAAATCGTTCTCTTCTACTTTGGCATTGTGGACTTTTGGCCAGAAGCTCACGATTTGGGAGATTTGTTCTAAACTGGTCAGGGCTTAAATTAAAACTGAAAATGTTAAAATTTTGATTTTTCTTGGAAGGGGGACCCACAGTCGGGGTTGGAGGTGCAGATGGTGGCAGCTAGGGCCTGCAGGTGGTAGGGATGTGGCGGGTGGCATTGCTGGCACAATGGTGGGTCAGTAACGGCAGTTTTGGGGAAAGGGGCTAGGGTTTTCTCGAATTAGAGAGAGAATGGGGCGGAGGAAGGAGGAGAGAGGAAGAGGGGGTGGTAGCGGTCCTTTGGGCTGACGGCGCACGGCCAGGCGGCGGTCCTTGTGGGTGTGACGGAGGAATTTAAGGGGGGCCGGGTTTTGGCTGTGCGATTTGGGGGAGAACGGGTTTGGGTAGGGGGAGAAAGGGTGGGGGTATATAAAATTTAATTTATTTATTTATTTATTTTCCCAAAAAGTTACTTTTCCAATTGAACCCCAAATCGAACCCGACGACTGTCGCCCCTAGCTAATTACCCTCATTCCGAACACAATGGGATATGTTTCGTTAGCCGATTCGATTGTTTCGATCAGTTTTCATTTAAATTAAGTATAAATCCATATATATTACATTTGAACGTAATTTTAGTTTATCGGGGTCACATACTGACTCCAAAAATTCCAAAAAAATATATTTCTATTCATGTTTTGACTACGCGGTCATAACAAAACTAATTTCATCAAATTTGGAGGCCTCTTGAAAATTGACCATTTTCTAGTCGATTAAATTCAAACTGAATTGACTAAACATGTTTAAATTCACCACGCTCACATATTAATTCCAAAAAATATGAAAATTGGAATCTTGCAATAGTTTGACATTCCGGATCCAACAAAAGTGGTTTCTTCGAAAACAGAGGTCGTTTGCAAAATGACTATTTTTAAGGGCTATATATTATATTAAAATATATATAAATTCCATACCGACTATTTTCAATTTTAAACTGGACATAACTTTTTATTTTTGTTATGAAATCTGAATTTTTCACATCCGTTAGAAAGATATAATTAACAGATTCTAATATTTCTTATTTTACTGAAATCCGATTTATTTTGAATCATGTACATTCAATTGAAATTTTAAATCGAATTTTCAAACTACCATGCAGTTTCTAATTCATTTAATAATTAAAATAAAATCATATGTTCTAATTCTAATCTAAATAAATTTTTAGTCATTATTATTTAAAATAAATCATTTTAAATATCCAAAATCCATCAAAGCTAATACAAAAATTTTAAATTGGTTCTGAATTTCCGGGTTGTTACATCCCAATTCTTTCCAAATCATTTATTATGATTTTATAGAAATTATTAGTTTTTTTTAATAATTTTATTAGGGCTCTTTCAGTCGATTTCCATAAACGGTCATTGAATTGCATTTACAGCGACCTTTTCCAAATTTGATGTAGACATAATTCCAAATCCATCCATTAGATTTCAAATCTCTTATATTATTTGGAAAGCTCTTTTCGATATGAACCCAACGGTTCCGGTTTTAGGAGAATCCGATGGTCGGATCTCCTGTAATATCAATTCGATGTCAATGTTCGAAATTCGCGAATGGTCGTGGCGCGGTGCATACTATTCAGGCCACGAAATATATATAATATATAATCTCTAAGCTCGTACGTCTGAGAGAAGGGTGTTAAGAAAGAGAATAAATTCTCCGCCACCAAACAGATATATATATATATATATATATATATATTTAATACAAATCAACCAACACAAAATGAAATCCAATGTCAGACACACATCCATTTACAAGTCCGTTCTGGGTTTGAACGAAACTAGAGGCACCTTATTCCTCGTCCCATATGTCGAATACAGGAGAGAGGTCCTCGCATATCCGGTCGATTTCCAAGTATGTCTGGGCGATCACCACTTTTTACCTTGTCTTGGGTGGACGACCCAATCAAGACATCGGTAATCATCCAAACAACGTGAAGATCTCCGGTCTTCAACCACCATCTTCGTCTTCGACTTTTAGTCATCGTATTAATTATTCAGAATGGGTTAAACCCGTTCTTTCTGAATAATTCGCGTATCTTATAATCAAGTGCTATAAAACACATCATATGCTTCTTTCCAATCCAGAATATTATTTTATTCAGATATTCACATCTTTAGGGAAAGGCTCCCATTAATTTTATAAAGATAATTTCTTTTAAACTATTTCTGTAATCTTCCTTTGGATATCAATTTCAAAAGATTTTATTTTATCCTTTAACAATTCCAAACCAAATTAAAGTTTGTTAAACTAGTCGGGATTATTGAGCCTTATCGAAGTAATCATTTTTTTTATTATCCCAATCCCAACCTATTCATCCCATGGAGAAAAATTGGTAGTACTCCACATCTAACACCCACGGTGTTATCGGTAAATTTAATTGCCATTTCTCGTTCAAATCTAATTAAAGATTTAACTATCGCCTGGAGTAAAATTGGTGGTACTCCATTCTCAATCATTTCTCAAATTTGGCAAATTTAGTTACCACATTAACTTTTCAATCTAATTAAAGATTCATTAAAACTCCGCTTAGTTTTAACCTCCAGAAATCATTATTTAATGATTATTCAAATTTAGGAAATAAATCCCATCTTTACTAGGTAAAAGAACCAATGTCATTTAAAACACAGTTCACGATAAACCCAAATCATCTTCCATTAACTATGGAATCTATACGGAAATCATAACAGTGTATTATCGATATAAATTCCCATAATAGACTAATAATATGCACGGAATAGCGGCAAAGCCTTTTAAATTCCATATATAGTAACGGTCTTCCTTCACAGAAGCTCATCTCGATTATTACCAAATCAAAATCCATTCGATTCCAATTTAATATATTTAAATTGGAAAACTTTAATTTGGAAAATTTCCAATAAATCTTAATAAAAAGATCTATAAATTCAAAATTATAACTTCACTGTTAATTGGGTTAAAGAACAAATGTTATTTACAACACCGTTCACGATAAACCCTAAAATCCAATTTCAATTCAATTCCAACTAAATATTAATTGGTAAGCTTCTCTAAATCTTAATTAAAAGATTTATTCTTTCCTCAACTAGGTTTAAGAATATTGTTATTTAAGACAACGTTCATGACAAACCCAAAATCCAATTTGACATTAAATACAAGGCTCTAATAGAAATTTTATCTACTTATATTCAATATCAAATTATGAAACCAACAAATATCGTATTGGGAATAACGGTATTTATATCTTCCAAATTCCTCAATAATATCTGTATAATCATAGAATACAATATCGAAATATTCCAAAGATTATTTCTATAACATCCCACCTCCGTTAAGGTCACTCACAAAGGGAATCCCTTAACTTTGGTGGAGCGCTTAGGGTAAAAGATGCAGATAAACTACAAGACAGACAAATTTAAACAGCGGAAAATAAAACTTTACTTCATTTATAAAACAGTTTGTACAACAATTGTTTTCCAATAACAGAGTATCTGTCTTACATAACAAAATAAAGAAGCATAAAATAACATTTATATTCCCCAATGTAGCATGAGCCAGCCATTGCAATGGAAAAGAGAATCTAAGCAAAACTTCGACTAATCTTCAAGCTTGGAAGGAGATGTGGTCCAAACTAAGCTGAGTTATTCCCTCCCTGACTACCCGAGGGGGGGGGGGACGAAAGAAAAGAGGCGAACACAAACTAGGTCAGACATAAGTCTGGTAAGCTCAGTGATTCTTAGCATTTAAATGGGGTAAAGGGTCATGACATGAATAAACTAAATATAAGAATAAATCATAGTAACAAGAAAACATGGGATAAATGTGAGAAATGACAAGGCAAGATAAACTGAATGTACTGATAAATTGAATGTGCTTCTACTCCTTCTCTGCTTCACGACTACCCTGTTATACTGATTTCTATATCTCTACACCACCTAACTAGCGTCCCAACTAGTAATCTATATAAAATGATCATATGATAACATGATTCCAATCCCCGTGGTTGCGTTCAAGTGTACGTCTGTTATGGGGATTCCATTTATTTACCTAGATCTAATCTAGGGATTACTATCGAGCGCTTACTAGATTCAACCAGGGTTTACGCTACCCAGGGCCACTGGGGTTTATGCTACCTATTGAACGCTTCTCGGATTCAGGGGTTACGCGACCTAGGTCCAACTAGGGATTATGCTACCTACTTGTATTAATTTTCCATGTGTCTGTGTCAGTCGGCCCTCTCTTGCGTGTAGATACTCTGTGCTGGCCCCACCATAAGGTGTATCAAGCCTTATGATAGCGACCCGACACGATTTAAGATGCATAGTGTATAACAACTGGTACCCAGTGCCTACTTTTTCCCACTCCGGGGTATGTGCACGCTCGTAAACCGTCGGAACCTACACTGACGTACCTTCTGCCGTTATCTTTGACCGCTTATAATCAGCCCAGTAATCGTGCCCTACCCTGCCTAGTTTTAGGGTACCATGACACATCTATGTGGGTTACAGCTGAGATGGATCCTCGTTACTAGGATTTCCTACTGGTTAAGTTTGCGGGCCTATATATACAAATATTACCCACCTATACGAGATGTACTTAACCCTCCCACCGATTCTAGCATGTTTTCTTTAACGGTTAAGTTTTGTGGGCCTATATTTACTAATATTACCTACCAACCCCACGTGCACTTAACCTTCCCACGGATTCAAGCATGTTTATTTAATGTTTAAGTTTTGTGGGCCTATATTTACTAATATTACCCACCTACCCGACATGTACTTAACCTCCTACTCGTCAAGTCGTGTTGGTTAAGTGGTTCTTATTTACTTAACATTTCTTGCTTATCATGTTGGATTGGTTAAGTGTGATTTATTAACTTAACCCTATTCATTCATCAGGTTATATTGGTTAAGTATTTCCCATTTAACTTAACCTCATTCCCTCATCAAGTTATATTGGTCAAGTGTCATTAACCAATTCAAGTTGACTTAACCCATCCACCCGTCACGTCATGTTGGTTAAGTGTCTCCTTCTGGTGTTGATTTGACCCTACCTCAATTCATGTTATATTGGTTAAGTGTTGTTCTCATGGTAACTTAACCCTTCTCATACATCATGTTACATAATCGGTTAAGTGTTTTCCTCTTGTATTACTTAATCCCACCACATTTCATTATATATTTTGGTTAAGTGTAAATTTAGTTAACTTAACCCTATCATCTGCTTAATTCACATGTTACAACGGTTAAGTGTTCTAAATTTACTTAACCTCACCCACTTGTCTAATTAACATGTTATTACGGTTAAGTGTTTTCCCTAGTTACATAACCTCACCATTTCTAGTTTTATTTATTCATGACCCTTAATTAATTAATTAAAGCAGCAACCACTCACATTAGACAGATATTGTTGTGGTTACTGGATGTGCCGGTCGGTTCCGGGCAGGTTTACACCACAACTCAGTCTAACCTCGGGTCTTTCTAGGCTTGATGCACTAACCACTCACATTAGACAGGTATTGTTATGGTCACTGGATGTGCCTGTCAGTTCCGGGCAGTTTTACACCACAACTCAGTCTAACCTCGGGTTAAGCATATTCGTCTTTTACTAAATTTACGTATTTACTATTTATGTAAATTTTCCGTAAATCAATTTAGCCTAGATCATATTTATTTGTCATGCAAATTAGCATATTTATATTCTATGCCCAAAACTTGATTTACCTATCAATCAGCCTAACTTGCAGTTTAAACAAATTTTTGATTTAATATTCCCCTTTTACAATTCATGCCCAATCTAGATTAATATTCCAATTTACGGTTTATGTCAAAACTAGATTTAATATTCTAGTTTACCGTTTATGTCCAAAACTTAGTTTACACTCCAATTACAACCTTTGCGGCCAATTAAATTTGTCAACTTATGTGCATGTAAATCATTCACTATTATAGCCAATTTAGACTATGCCAACATATTTATTATGCCAAACTAACTTAATTAAGCTATGCCCAATCCCCACATCATAATAGTACGTATAACATGATTTCACAAGTTTTCTATGTACTCATGAAATGATACTAAAAGTATCAAAGCAAGGAATAGGGGATAAGCATGAGAATTAACATAAAAGAATAGCCATGCAAGAATGAACCAAATACAAAAATAATGGTTCCAATGGGTTCGATGCACATAACAGTGAATAGGAATAAACTAGACAAGTTACACCCAAAAAAAATTAGATCCAACATAATTAAGGGAATAGGCATAGGTGATTTAGTCCAACATAATGCCAGTTCGAAGCACAACCTAATAGGTTAATGGGAATAGGCATAAGCCACTGACTACAATAGTTATAGGCAATTAACCACAATAGTCATGGGCGACTAATCACAATAGTTTCTTAATCAATGTCATAGGCCATAGTCTCATAGTCATGAATAATATGCAATAGTCTCGAAATTATGAATCATAGTCATAGTCATAGGCAACAGACTTATGGTCATAGTCATATGTAATAGTCTCTTTGTCATGAATCATAGTCATAGGCGATAGTTTCATAGTCATAGTCTTAGGCAAAAGTCCCATAATCATAGTCATTGGCAATAAGCCATAATAAGTTCTAGGCCATAATCGAGAATCAGATCCAAAGGCATAGATATCGTTAGATTTGACATAAGCACGAATCAAAGATAATTAACTTGCAAATTGGAATAGTTCTATATTTTGATTCATTACATTCACAATTCCAATTACACGTTCAAATCTAAGGAATAACCAAACTTACAGTGATTAGTTTAAAAGAGGATAGTAAGATAACATTGTGGCAATTTGCTATGATTCGTGTGACGTTTCTTGAAGAAGAATGCCTACGGTCCAACTTGAAGCTTTAGCTTGATTCTCTTTTAATTCTATTCAGTTTGGAAGAAGATGCATTAATCCTTGTTTTGATTCCAGCAAAGTAGCGACGCCATTTTTTTTATTTTTAATTAGAATTGAGGCAGAGTATAGGCAGAATGAAATTGTGTGGAGAGAAAGCTAGCTTTGGGGGGTTTTTAAATAGCATAGGGGTTACGAATCTGGTCAGAAAGGCGTCCAGGTGCAGAAAAATGGATCTGTCCCCAGATCTGGAAAACAGGGGGAGGTCGACCCTAGTGTCGACTTGTATACCCAGGTCAACCCCCAGGTCGACCTTAGTGTCAACCTGTGTAGGTAGGTTGACCACCCAGGTCGACCCTAGTGTCGACCTGGGTCCTGGCTGTTTTGAATTTCGGGCTGAAACTTCTGAAGGCCATATCTTCTTCATACGGAGTCCGATTTATGCAAACTTGGACTCTATTCCAAGCAGAATTTCGAGAAGAACGCAATGGCCTATCTCGTTTCCCTTAATTCTTCTCTTAAAAATTTACTTTGATTTGTTACATTAACGTTTTCAGAAAATACCGGGTGTTAAATTCTCCCCTCCTTAAAGGATTTCGTCCCAGAAATCTTCAAGTTAAGAAGAATGTATCCTAACATCCAGCATCCATCTACTCAACCATTCAATCACAGGCATCCATTGTCCCTAAAAGGATTTCTAATGCTTTCATGATTCTATGCATAGTGTATGTACATGTCCTTATCTAATGTAAAATCAGGCGGTCTACTGATTCAGTTGACCTCCTTAATGCGAAATATGTCAGTGCTATGAGTCCATCATGTATGCAATCCTAACGATGCATATCATTTCTATATGAGTGCATAACCATTCACTTAAATTCAACGTCCATATGATAACAAATCAAGTTTTAATCCATAAACCAATATATATATATATATATATATATATATATATATATGCATATGCAATATGGAAGTGACAGAGCTGATCAAATACCTAATGTGTGTGTAAATGCATCCACTAGCAACTACTTGCAGCCATCAATCATAACATGTTTCAATTACATGTTTACATCCAAATGGGTTCCTACCAAAGGATAAAGGATAGGACCGAGAGGATATACTTAAAAGCTAAAGACTAGCATGCAAATAGATTTTACAAAAAAAGAGGAATCAAGGATATACCCCTAAAAAAGGTAAGATGCGCGTATCTAGTCTTCAGTCTTCTAAGTAGCATATTCTTCAGCTTCACTCCACTGTACCTTAACTAATTTGACTTCACGATACCAAGTGTATATATACCTAAGATGATTAGAGGTCTCTCCTCTACTTAGCTTATCCATCATGCTGCAAATCTGAGGGTCTAAAGCTAATGGTTACAATGTGCTTATTACCTCTATTAAGGTCAGTCTAACTTAGGGTACCAGCCCCCAACCATTTATTTATCATGCAAACCATCCTAGTCGAACTCGACATCCCTCAAGTACAAGCCCCAAAGGCCTAAACCAATATCAGACAAGCACCCAAGGGATACCTTCTTCGAATTTGGACGATCTATGTGAGATGATATTAACCAAACAATTGAGCACTTTATCGACTCTGGATATCCTTGCCAATCTTGCTCCAGAATTATCGTTGATCGTATAACTCGCTTTGCAGTGTCATCTAGATACATGAGGAAGTCTATCTCGAATTTTAGGAGGAAAACCCCTACCCAAATCAAACATCTTGCGTACTCATGGACTACTCCAACCGATCGAAAATCGTCAATAGATAAGTAACGTGATTCTTGGTAGCTAAGACAAACTGATCCCTTAGGATTGTATGAAATCTCAATGGTATTCCCGAGGCAAGTCGAAAGTCTAACTACCCTTGTTTCACAATTTCTAGCTAACCACTCAATGCCTAGAATCAACCCATAGCCCAAAAAACATAAGCATAATATAGCTATTCTAAAATCCTCACAAGTAAATGGGTCGTACCAGCAATTGGATTTGAGACTATAATGGGATCCTCTACTACACAATATCTAGGGTGCAGAGACTCAACTATGGAAGCAGATATATATACGGATATGAAGCGCTAAAATCGGAAGGAGTACTAACAGGATAATCAAAAAGGAAAATATCTTTCAACCGAAATATTACTGCCTCTCTCTCAGGTATGCTGGCAGTGAGAGCATGCACTCGACTTCCGGAAAATCCTATCCCTTGTTCTTGCCCTTGCCCTTAATTATACGACTCGTTATACTAAAATAAAGATACCTCCTCTTGTTTTAGGTTTAACTATATTTTTTTTCCCATCCTTTGTGAACCAAGTCAATATCCATGAGTTCTTCATCCTTTTGTTGTGTTCCTTAGCCAAACTCCCTCATTCTCATCTTTGCCATCCTTGTGTAACTTGTTGACATGTCTCTCGAAAGCTGCCTCCATCGCACGGATAATCCTACAAAGCTCGAAAGAAAATTACGGCTATAGATGGAAGTTAGGCACTTATTTGCCCTTTGACAAGTGTCGTAGTCTTATCAAGCCTACGGAACCATGCCGCGATAAGGTTACCTCCCAGAAAGCCAGGAGCCCCGGAGACTCAAGAAAGAAGGAAACAAGGATTCAAACAGAGGATCAAAAGATAGTGTATATGGCTTTGGGGAATATGCCTTTAAAACAAAACTTTTCTTTTGAAAATGATTCTTTTAAAACCGTTTTGAAAATAAATTTTCAAATCTTTTATCTGATCCATTAACCTTCAGCTCTGATACCAAGTGCAACACCCCACCTCCGTTAAGGTCACTCACAAATGGAATGCCTTAACTTCGGTAGAGCACTTAAGGTAAAAGATGCAGATAAATTACAAGACAGACAAATTTAAACAACGGAAAATAAAACTTTACTTCATTTATAAAACAGTTTATACAACAATTGTTTTCCAATACCAGAGTATCTGTCTTACATAACAAAATAAAGAAGTATAAAATAACATATATATTGCCCAATGTAGCATGAGCCAGCCATAGCAATGGAAAAGAGAATCCAAGCAAAACTTCGACTAATCTTCAAGCTTGGAAGGAGATGTGGTCCAAACTAAGCTGAGCTATTCCCTCCCTGACTACCTGGGGGGGGGAACGAAAGAAAAGAGGCGAAAGCAAACTAGGTCAGACATAAGTCTGGTAAGCTCAGTGATTCTTAGCATTTAAATGGGGAAAAGGGTCATGACATGAATAAACTAAATATAAGACTAAACCATAGTAACAAGATAACATGGGATAAATGTGAGATATGACAAGGCAAGATAAACTGAATGTACTGATAAATTGAATGCGCTTCTACTCCTTCTCTGCTTCACGACTACCCTGTTATACTGATTTCTATATCTCTGCACCACCTAACTAGTGTCCCAACTAGTAATCTATATAAAATTATCATATGATAATGTGATTCCAATCCCCATGGTTGCGTTCAGGTATACATCTATTATGGGGATTCCATTTATTTACCTAGATCTAATCTACGGTTTACTATCGAGCGTTTACTAGATTCAACCAGGGTTTATGCTACCTAGGGCCACTGGGGTTTATGCTACCTATTGAACGCTTCTCGGATTCAGGATTTACGCGACCTAGGTCCAACTAGGGATTATGCTACCTACTTGTATTAATTTTCCATGTGTCTGTGTCAATCGGCACTCTCTTGCGTGTAGATACTCTATGTTAGCCCCACCATAAGGTGTATCAAGCCTTATGATAGCGACCTGATACGATTCAAGATGCATAGTGTGTAACTACTGGTACCTAGTGCCTGCTTTTTCCCACTCCGGAGTACGTGCACGCCCGTAAACCGTCGGAACCGACACTGACGTACCCCCTGCCGTTATCTTTGACCGCTTATAATTAGCCCAGTAATCGTGCCCCACCCTGCCTAGTTTCAGGGTACCATGATACATCTATGTGGGTTACTGCTGAGATGGATCCTCGTTACTAGGGTTTCCTGCTGGTTAAGTTTGTGGGCCTATATATACAAATATTACCCACCTATACGAGATGTAATTAACCCTCCCACCGATTCTAGCATGTTTTCTTTAACGGTTAAGTTTTGTGGGCCTATATTTACTAATATTACCCACCAACCCGACGTGCACTTAACCTTCCACGGATTCAAGCATGTTTATTTAATGGTTAAGTTTTGTGGGCCGATATTTACTAATATTACCCACCGACCCGATGTGTACTTAACCTCCTACTCGTCAAGTCGTGTTGGTTAAGTGGTTCTTATTAACTTAACATTTCTTGCTTATCATGTTGGATTGGTTAAGTGTGATCTATTAACTTAACCCTGTTCATTCACCTGGTTATATTGGTTAAGTATTTCCCATTTAACTTAACCTCATTCGCTCATCAAGTTATATTGGTCATGTGTCATTAACCAATTCAAGTTGACTTAACCCATCCACCCGTCATGTCATGTTGGTTAAGTGTCTCCTTCTGGTGTTGACCTGACCCTACCTCAATTCATGTTATATTGGTTCTGTCATTCTCGTGTTAACTTAACCCTTCTCATACATCATGTTATATAATCGGTTAAGTGTTTTCCTCTTGTATTACTTAACCCCACCACATGTCATTATATATTTTGGTTAAGTGTAAATTTAGTTAACTTAACCATATCATCTGCTTAATTAACATATTACAACGGTTAAGTGTTCTAAATTTACTTAACCTCACCCGCTTGTCTAATTAACATGTTATTACGGTTAAGTGTTTTCCCTAATTACTTAACCTCACCATTTCTAGCTTGATTTATTCATGAGCCTTAATTAATTAATTGATTAATTAAAGCACCAACCACTCACATTAGATAGATATTGTTGTGGTTAATGGATGTGCCGGTCGGTTCTGGGCAGGTTTACACCACAACTCAGTCTAACCTCGGGTCTTTCTGGGCTTGATGCACTAACCACCCACATTAGACAAGTATTGTTGTCATCACTGGATGTACCGGTCAGTTCCGGGCAGTTTTACACCATAACTCAGTCTAACCTTGGTTTAGCCATATTCGTCTTTTACTAAATTTACATATTTACTATTTATGTAAATTTTCCGTAAATCAGTTTAGCCTAGATCATATTTATTTGTCATGCAAATTAGCATATTTATATTCTATGCCCAAAACTTGATTTACCTATCAATCAGCCCAACTTGTAGTTTATACCAATTTTTGATTTAATATTCCCCTTTTACAATTCATGCCCAATCTAGATTAATATTCCAATTTACGGTTTATGTCTAAACTAGATTTAATATTCTAGTTTACTGTTTATGTACAAAACTTGGTTTACACGCCAATTACGACCTTTGCGGCCAATTAAATTTGTCAACTTATTTGCATGTAAATCATTCACTATTATAGCCAATTTAGACTATGCCAACATATTTATTATGCCAAACTAACTTAATTAAGCTACGCCCAATCCCCGCATCATAATCGTACGTATAACATGATTTCACAAATTTTGTATGTACTCATGGAATGATACTAACAGTATCAAAGCAAGGAATAGGGGATAAGCACGAGAATTAACATAAAAGAATAGCCATGCAAGAATGAACCAAATACAAAAATAATGGTTCCAATGGGTTCGATGTACATAACAGTGAATAGGAATAAACTAGACAAGTTACACCAAAAAAAAATGAGATCCAACATAATTAACGGAATAGGCATAGGTGATTTGGTCCAACATAATGCCAGTTCGAAGTACAACCTAATAGGTTAATGGGAATAGGCATAAGCCACTGACTACAATAGTTATAGGCAATTAACCACAATAGTCATAGGTGACTAATCACAATAGTTTCTTAATCAATGTCATAGACCATAGTCTCATAGTCATGAATCATATGCAATAGTCTCAAAATTATGAACCATAGTCATAGTCATAGGCAACAGTCTTATGGTCATAGTCATATGTAATAGTCTCTTTGTCATGAATCATAGTCATAGGCAATAGTTTCATGGGCAACAATTTCATAGTCATAGTCTTAGGAAAAAGTCCCATAATCATAGTCATTGGAAATAAGCCACAATAAGTTCTAGGCCATAATCGAGAATCAGATCCAAAGGCATAGATATCGTTAGATTTGACATAAGCACGAATCAAAGATAACTAACTTGCAAATTGGAATAGTTCTATATTTTGATTCATTACATTCACAATTCCAATTACACGTTCAAATCTAAGGAATAACCGAACATACAATGATCAGTTTTGAAGAGGATAACAAGATAGCGTTGTAGTGATTAGCTATGATTCGCGTTACGTTGCTTGAAGCAGAATGCCTACGGTCCTACATGAAGCTTTAGCTTGATTCTCTTTTAATTCTATTCACTTTGGAAGAAGATGCATTAATCCTAGTTTTGATTCCAGCAGAGTAGCGACGCCATTTTTTTTCTTAATTAGAAATGAGGCAGAGGATAGGCAGAATGAAATTGTGTGGAGGGAAAGCTAGGTTTGGGGGTGTTTAAATAGCATAGTGGTCACGAATCTGGTCAGAAAGGTGTCCAGGTGCAGAAAAATGGATCTGTTCCTAGATCTGGAAAACAGGGGGGAGGTCGACCCCTAGTGTCTACCTGTATACCTAGGTCGACCTTAGTGTCGACCTGTGTAGGTAGGTTGACCCCCAGGTCGACCCTAGTGTTGACCTGGGTCCTGACTGTTTTGAATTTCAGGCTGAAACTTCTGAATGCCGTATCTTCTTCATACGGAGTCCGATTTACGCAAACTTGGACTCTATTCGAAGCAGAATTTCAAGACGAACGCAATGGCATAGCCCGTTTCCCTTAGTTCTTCACTAAAAATTAGGTATACTTTGATTTGTTACATTAAAGTTTTCAGAAAATACGGGGTGTTACAATTTCCATTCCAATTCATATGTTGGAAAATTCTGTTTATATCAAAACCATTTCAAATCCAATTTATTTATTTAAAAACATTGGATTGTTATTCTAGTTAATAACTAGTTCATTCGATAAAAAAATATTTTTTTATCTTTTCCAACTTGGAATTTTTCACCCGAAATCTTTTCAAGTCATTTATTATGATTTTACATAATTTTTCCATATTTTTAATAATTTTATTAAGGCCTTTACTGTCGATTTCCGATAATAGCCACCGAACTGCAACCATAGCGACGTTTTCCAAAATTGATTTGGACATAATTTAAAATCCAACCATTCAAATTTAAATCTCTTATATTCATTGGAAAGATCTTTTCGATACGAACGCAATGGTTCCAGTTTTCAGAGAATCCGACAGTCGGATCTCCCGTTACATCAGTTTGAAGTTAATGGTCGAAATTCGTGAATGGTTGATGCGTTCCGCATTCTATTCAAGCCATATATATATAATATATAAATATATTATATTTCGATGATTTCCATTTAAAACGTATTCTATAAATTCGTTTTTATAACTATTCTAACTTCCATTTCAATTTTAAATCAAAATTGAATTTTCCATATGATTATAATATTAAAATGATAATATTTTTAAAATATCTGATTTTGAAATCTATTATAAAATGAATAAAACCGATTTATAAACCCATTCGAGTTAAAATGGCGTATCCCTACTTAACTCGGCTCCATATATTCCTATATTTTTGTGTCCATCCAAAATCGGACATCAAAATCATATTTTGATTATTCAGTGAATATTACTTTATAATATTCGTTATTTCAAAATATGTGTTATTATAAAATATTCATTGTCTCTGAATCGGAATGTGACTTAATCAATTACCATATAATTTCAGTTATGTGGATTTCGTACATCGCATGTATTCAACAATAATGATAAATAATCATTCAACAATCAAACATCATCCAGAATGCATCGTACAACTGTATAAGCATTAAAATGAATAAATAACGCTTATCACAGCCTGCCAACCAATCGATTGAAATACAACTAAATATTGAGATCAACGTATGTCAAATACCGTCCCAATACCCATATGGGGTTTTCAAACAATAGCAGTCCATTTAAATCAATCATTGGTTAATAAATTTAACCAATTCTAGTTCAGTTTGAATTATTTTTCTAATTAGCCAACTTTACTGTTTATATTATAACTCTATATTTATAATTTAATTTCAACTGCCACATTAATGTTAACATATATTTTTAATATGTTAAACATTACAATCACAACACAAATCACCAAATCATCCATATAGATAAATGCTCAACAACCAAATGCCATTTACGGCGCCACAAATGTCCATCTGCGGAGTATGAAATCCGAGTGTCGGTAATAGCCTGTAACACCCCATGTCTATTAATGTCATTCACAAAGGGAATGTATTAACTTCCATGAAGCATTATAAGTAAACAGAATACTACAAGACAAATATGTAAAGTAGTACTTGAAAATTTTATAACTTTATTACAGTAGAAACAGAAATAAGTTTGGTTACTTCCTTCAAAATCACAATACCAAAACCCAAGTACACAAGTATCATTCTTATACCAAAATCCTTTAGAACGCATAATTTTAAAACCATAATCCCCGACATAAACTGCCATAAGAAGGTAGAGTCAAAGCCAAGCAATACTTCAAGCACTTCAAGCAGAGAGAATATGAATCAAGCTCCTATGTTTCCACCCTGAGCACCTTGGGGTAGGGGAACGGAAAGAAAAAGAGGCGAAAACAAACGAGGTCAGACATAAAGTCTTACGAGTCCGGTAACTTTTAGCATATAAACATATTGTAACGTCCCAGATTTTTCGGCCATTTAATTTAGAATATTTAAATCAGTTTATATATTATATTGGAAATGAATTTTTAATCGAATTTACTTATTTAAAATAGAGTTCGAATATATATATATATATATATATATATTTATATATTAATTAAAACGAGCTCGAAACATCGCGGTAGTTCGAAATTTTCGATTCGAACTTTAACTGGATATACAGGATCCGATATAAGTCGGATTTCTGTGAAACGAGAAACGTTTGAACCAGCTCGATTATATTTTTCAAATGAAAGAGAAAAACCGAGATTTCAACTTATGGATTTTAAGTTACGTCCAATTCAAATTTTCAAATAGTCGCTGTGAAATCGTTTTTAAATTTTATTGATTTATTTATAAATATTAAACGATGTTTATATAAATGGAATATCATCGAAAACAAGGATTTTTGGTGTCGAATTATTTACTGATTGAAATTGAAACGTATTTGTTTTTAAATATACGAAATACTTATTTTTGTTAATTTGGCTACTTGAATTAGTATATATGTATATAGTTATCTATGTTTAAATTGGTTCAGCTTAACAGTAAACACCCAAATATATATCATACTCGCACAACAAGGCAAGACAAGCCAAAACCGGGTTTTTGGCGAAACTTGGTTGAACATATATACACAAGTAATTATGAAACTGAAAACTCACTCAGTTCTCTATTATATATGTGTTTTAAGTATGTTAAGTTATTTACTTAATTTAAATTGCAACAATATATTCGTGATTTTGAGTATAATAACTCATGAACTCCCGCAAACATAAACATCATGGTACCATACAAAGCAAAGCATCATACTAGGCGAGATATGCACCCAAGAGTACAACCATAAGAGATACTGCAGCATTCATATATGGTGTCAAGATAAACATACTAGTCTTAACATACAGTCATAACAATATATTCTGATGATGCATACACATATAATCGTTTAAAATACTTTGCCTATTTTAATTACAAACCAAACCCAAATACTCTGTCAAACACCCAAATATATTTTGTACAAATATGAAACTGAAGACTAGAACCAAAACATATCAAACAACAAAAAAAGATTCATTATTTAATATCAGCAGCCCTTTTGAGAATTAGTGAATCCATCCCGATCAACTTTGATATACGAAAAAAAGAAGGAAAAAACCCATTAAAAGGGATGATTCATGATAGTAATAAACAGCTAAGAAAGGAAAATAAATAGCTATAGAGTAGAGTTAGAATAGCTAGAAGAGATAAGACAAGGCATAGCCGAACTGGAAACAGATATGTAAACATCAATCTTGTACAATGAACAACTAAAAGAAGATATAAAAGGAGACAACTACAGAATTGGTAGGAACAACTAAGGGGCAGTGTGAAACTTATAGCTGAATGAGGAAAAAGAAATTTACGTATTCAATTATCAAGTCTGTGCAGTACAATGAACAGGATATATATATATATATATATATATATATATATATATATATATATATATAAATACAGTCAAATACAAATTAATGCAAGACTAAACCATACATTAGTAAATCCAACATAGAATCCACAATACAGTTTAAAAATCTTTGGATTGAATAAACAATTCCGTGGCCTCAAATCTAACCTAACCTATATGCATTCAATCGTGGTTTCATTTCAAACAGATCAACTGCTTGAAATGCAATATTTAATGCAACAATATCTCTTCCAAACCAATTCGCATCTATCAAATTTTCTATCACTAGTACACAAATTTGAAATGAAAAGAAGAAAAATCCCAATGGCCTAAGAATAGCCGAATCTACCAAGGGTGAACAATGATAGACGTTGATCATATCTGAACCAAACTAACACTATAAATAAGGGTCACATGGAGGTGTTTCAGCCATACCAAAACCCATTCAAACAATACAGTAAACTAGGATAACCCATTCGGCAAAACCAAAAGAAAAAAAATCACAAACAAATAATACTAAAATTGAGTGGAAAACATATCTTAATGCGAAGGGACTCCGGTCTGATTCGCTCGTCGTGGGTCTGGACGAGGTGGGTGTCGAAGTTGTAGCTGATGGGATCGAAAGGGTGTTAAGGTTTGCTGAAATCGAGAGAGGATAACGAAGAGGGCAGAGAGAGTGGTTGAGTGGAAGGTGTGATGCCATGTATCTCGAGCTGGCAAAAGAGAAAAAGGGGGATTAGGGTTCAGATTTTTGCCATCGGGATTTAATTTGGTGGTGGTGGCTAAAAATGAGAGAAAAGGTTAAGGATGTAGGGTTTAAAAGGGGGTGGTTCGGATTCTTCTTGATGGGCCGATGGTTGAAGGTAAAGCCCACTTTAAAACTTAAAAGAAAATGCATGTTTTAATTAATTATTTTATAAGTTTGTTTATACGATTTCTGGCACGTACGTTATTAGATTTACGCATGGTCAGTTGCGCTGAGACCGTAAAAACGAGGACTTCGAGATGGAGCAGAGTTGGTCAGGATCGGGAACAACCGAATTTTAGTCAAATTAAACGTTAGTTTAATTTGACTAAAAACCAGATATTTATCGACAGATTTAAATCAAGGTGAGTTAAACTCACTCATCTCTTCCCATTTATATTCTTTATAAATTGGGTTTTTATTTTGCGTATTCTGGTTGTTAGTGGTTGACTGTTTGCAAGCTATACATATTTATTGTTGACTCAACCACTAAAATTAAACGGTCGTTTAATTTCAGTAAAATACCGGTCGTTTAATTTGACCCAAATAAAGAAACTCCCCTTGATTGGTCACGTTTATAACATGTTTGAAATTGGTTGAATTGTTTGAATGATCTGTTAATAGATTGATAAAAGGGATGATTGATTATTGTTGATTGTTGAACCGTGTTCAACATTTATATCTGATTTTAATCAATGGGTAGGATGGTTTGGAAATTGGCATCACCTGGCTTAGAAATCGATCGATTTATAGAATATGGGTTTTTATCGATGGTGAGTCGATAGTATTGAAGTTATTTTATAACTAAAGTAGGTTTTGAATGTTATTACTTTTAAAATTATATTAAGGAAATAAATATTAATTATTTATTAATTAAGGTTTATAAGAAATTATGAAATGGTTTTAGAAACCAAATTCTTACATTAATAAGAATTATAAAGCAAATAAGAAGTAACCTAGTGGCTAAGTACTTGATTAATTACATTAAATGAGCAGTTAAATAAAGTTATTGAAATTAATTATATTTTACTTAATTTAAAAAAGGAATTAACTGGAATGAGTTGGAGGAGTAATCATGTTTTGAATTGACTGAATCGACCATTTTAACAAAGTTAGACCTTTTTGTTAGTTTGTTGTTAATGAACTAAAATAAATGACCTGACGAATAATTGGTTAATTTAAAGAAGATTTCAAAAGAGATTTTTATTATTTATCTTTGTAAAATCAACTTATTGGTTTTAGTTTAATTAATTACTTCTTAAATGAGATATATTTAAGTAAGTAATTGGGTTGGATATATAAAGGGGTTAGGTTAAACCTGAGATGTATAAACATAATTATAAAGGGAACGTGAGATTAAAGCGTTGTTTTGAATTGAGAATATTTGAGAATGGGATTAAGTTAAGGGAATTGAAAAGGGATTTTCCGAAAGAAAGGATATTGGAAAAGGGATTGAAATCAAGCATTGGTAAACAAAGTTGAAAATAGGATTTGTAATGATAAATCCAGGTTAAACCAAAGTTATTTTAATAAGTCGAGAATAATAAAAGAAATGTTTAGTAAGCTAATAATTTAAAGAAGATTTCCAAAGAGGTTAAGAAGAACTATGAAGCTATGTTTTAAATAAACAAGATAAGTGGGATGTGTTTTGTTATTAAATTGAATATCGGTTCTTTAATTACAACTCGTTTCTACCTGAAGATAAGAACGTTGTTGATCAAGGTCTGAGAGGTGATTAAAATACCCCAACTTGAACGACTTCGGGACTATCCAAGGATGATACTAGTTGATAATGGCGAGAGTGTATGATAAGATTTCCAAAGTAAAGGAAATGATAACGAGATGATATTTCCCCTAGAAATGGAATTAAAAGGAGATTGGGTGATGAGATATAGAATGGTTTATTCTATATAAGAATAAGAATTGGATACTTTTCCAAGTGATGAAAACAAAAGAGTTGGCGTAACATCGAGTAGTAAGTTGAAATGATTTCTCAGTTATAATAAAGGAAATGTTATAGTAAATGATAGAAATTGAGTATTGGATATCGTTATATGATATATCCTTTCTAAATATTAAAATAAAATGGTTTTAAGGATATCAGTGCATTAAGGTGATAAGCGAAATGTTTTTCCCAATATTTGAATATTCTAGTTTTAATTAATTTTAATTAAAGAAGCCAAGTGATGCTGAGTACCAGACCAGTGAATCTATTTTTATGATTTCATGGATGTTTACCTGATAGTTAAATAACCGACTATCAAGACTGGCCTTTACGATTGTTGGTATGGGAAGACCGGGATCGAATATATATTCGAAAACCATTCCGACCAACAAATACGAAAATATAGAAGATCAGACGATGATCGAAATGGAGCATGTGAAGACCATAGATCTTCATAAAGCGGAAGAACCACTTAAAATCTCTGATTCGTCCCGCAGATATACTGGGGTTCTATCGTGGTTGGAATCTGTGGATTGCAAGGACTATCGCTATTGATCCATGGGGTGATTCCTATATTGGATGCAGTAGGAGAGTACCTTCGGTTCATCCTGTTCCTGGATGACTTGTATGGACGAATGTCTGACAGAGCATTTCCAATGGGCCACGTACGTTGATTTCTTCAAATGTGTCATAATTGGGTAGCTTCCAACTAGGTATTTTTGTGGACGCCAATTAATGATATCCAGAGGATCTGACGATGTGGCATTCAAAGTAAAGGATGGCCAAATGTTCTAGAAGTAAATTCTAGCCTCAAGCCTCACAACCGGGAAATTACAAAAATTGGGCAGGCAGCATGGCTATGTGGGTCGCTCCCATTAGGGTGTATAATCACCTATCTTGAGAAAATCCATTTCATTCGTTAATCTATTTCGATGCTGTCCCTTATCGGGAAACGGTGGTTTGAGCCCAACTGTTGGTGATATACATTCGATACTCTCAAGCGAAATGAGTGGTCGGTCATGTAAGGGCCGGGTTGCAAGACGTTCTTGTTGAACCCAGTGTATTCGCCTTTAGAGATACACGATAAGCAGGTGGTCCCATACCTTGTCATAGTCGGAATCCAATCTCCAATAAGCGCCCGTGGTTTTTATTGTATACTATATATGTGGAGCGTGAGATGCAAGCGTTCCACTAGATTGATATTTACTTGTATTTAGACACTATTGTAATATGAGAAAAGATATTGATTTCAAAAATGTTTTGGGTTATCGTAAGGTGAAAATTGTCCGTATTTATGTGTGGATTTGGTCTTACGATTATCCTTTTCTTCGAAAGGATTTTAACTTTAAAATCAAGTTGTTTGATACCCTTAATACTATGCGAGTTTTTCTCAATCTGGTTCACCAGACTGACCTGGTGTTTTGTAAATGCTCGGGTTAGCCCGGGGTGTACAGGTTCAGGTTATCAGGTACTGAGAAGTCCAGAGACGAGCTGGAGATGTTCAGACATATGATATCTGGTATTTTATTCCGCTGCGTATATAAGGACAGATTATTATAACTGTCCAGAGATGTTGATGTACTCTGATATTGTAAGTATTTTTTTTAAAAGCTCTCAATAAAGATTTATTTCTGTATTATATTTTGTTTCGCTGCGATGTGAGACTCTATATTAGTTCTTCTTCTTCTTCTTCTATTCTAACTTTCTTATCTCACCCTCTAATTTATTTCTATAAACGTTCCAGTGTTTTTCGGTGTTTGGAATGTCGGCATAAGTTATGGTAAAGTATTTATGTCGATTTTCAGTCCCGAAAATCCCTGGGTCGTTACACAGATAGTAGTATCATGACATGTAAATAAAGCTGGATGAGAGATTACAGCAACAGGAGTAGCATGTATGCTTAAGTTAAAAAGAAGAAACAGAATGATATAAACCGAGATATGCTTCTTACCTATATCTTACTTCTCTGCACTAATTCTTAGTATAACAGGATTATGTGTTACCCTAATGTCTATACTAAAACAGAAACGGAAACAAAATAATGTCTACAGAAACAGAATGCTAGTAATGGGCCTTTACCACCCCAACTGAGACAGAAGGTACAGAAACAGAATACTAACAGTGGGCCTTTACCACCCCAACTAATGGGCCTTTACCACCCCAACAGAGACAGAAGGTATACTAATATAAACAAACAGAACTATGTGTACCCTAAATTCTACCCCAAGCGATTGGCTCCCTAATACATAAATACCCTGTGCCGGCCCCACAGAAGGGTGTATCATTCCCTAAAGTGGCAACCTATAGACACAGACCTATTTATAGATGTCACGGTGTCTTACATCCTCAGAGCAGACCGGATCCATGCATGCACATGACTCGGTTGGAATGCGCCATCGACACCCCTCGCCATTATCCGAATGAACCTCTTACAATTAGTTCAGTAAGCGTGGTCGGACCCCTCCTAGTGTTGGGTCATAGTTTTGATACCAGAAAAGGGTTACTGACTAAAATGGGTTCCAGACAATAGATGACACAAGTAAATACCCCTCCTAACCTTGTGTCCCTAGACTAACAGATTTCAGATTAACTTGCTTACAGATTTCAGATGTACAAAGTTTAGATTAACTAGTTCTCAGATCAGACATATAGGTTAACAAGTTTTCAGACTAACGGATCAAATATACAGATTAACAGACTTACAGATTATTTTACCTAACCTTGTATTGGGCCTACAGATTTATGAAACGGTTGATTTAACCTTATCCACCCAACACGTTTTAGGAATCATATTTATCCTAGATTTGCATTAATTTATTACTAATGCATAGACCTCTCACATTAGGTCGGTAGCTTGTGGCTGCTGGATGTACCGGGTAGTTCAGGGCAGACTTCTGCCGCAAGCCAGACCTAACCTCGTGTCTAAGAATCTTTTAGTTATGCCTACGACATTTTACATTAGACTGACAGTTTGCAGTTGCTGCTTAAGCCGGTTGGGTCCGGGCAGGCTTCTACCGCAAATAGAGTCTAACCTCGTGTCTCAGCATTCTTATTTTTAGCTGAAGTATTCATTCACAGATTATGCCAATATCCGACTAATTATGCCAATTCAACAAATTAAACTTCTTTACAGGTTGCAACAGATTATTCAAAGTTCTATTAACTTGTTTTGCTCAATTTTAGATGGAGCCTACAGATTTTCATACCCCAAATTTTACCGTATTCAGTTTCAATAGATTTAGCAGATTAGGCAATTTAACAGATTTAATCATCCCTTAAGATTCCATTGACATACCTCGTGTAATCATAAAACTAAGCTTAATTTTACATGCCCAAATTATGGTCATAATTCACAATATAACATATACCCCAAATTTTAGTTAAAGTTACATAGTACAGAATATTCTCTAAAAACTCCAAATCATTATATACAATACGAATTATGCCAAATTATAGCCTTTGATTTCAGCGTATGCCCAATATCAAAAATCCCCATTTTAGGCGCATTCACATTTAATATTTACCCTATTATAATATAGATCTTTGCGCCTAAGTCATATACACAATAATTCTCCTTCTTCCAAATCACAAACTATCATATATAGTATGCCCAGATCCAGATCTTAAATTACAATATATGTTTTTTTCTCAAATTATTCACAAATCAGTCATGTCTAATTATGCATCATTCATTATTTCCCCCAAATTTAGCGTTCGTGCGTCAATCTCTTATGAGATTTGGCTCAGGCTTGAGGTAGCCTGACTATAGAACAGAAGGAAGAGATACAGAATAGTTACTATAATATTAATAAGATGAATCTACAGAGAAAAACAGACCTGATAAACAAGAATATGCATAATCTCAAATTCAAATTTGTAACCATGTCAAGATCATAATTAAATTTCATATCTGAAAATAACTGTACTCACCTTGGTTGGATTCTGAAAGAAAAAGGGTTGTAGTTGTTCTCTTAGTCCTATTCAGATTGGAAGAAGAAGAAGCACAAGTTCTAGCTTTAGGTTTTAGCAGAGTAGAGATGCCACTGATTTATTTTACTTGGAATTGAGGCATCATAGCGTTAAAATGGTTTGGTGTGGAGAGAAAGTGGGGTTTGGGGTGTTTAAATAGCATAGGGATCAACGAATCTGGTCAGAATGGGTGTCCAAATGCAGAAAAACGAACTAGTCCTCGGATCTCGAAATAGGGGGGAGGTCGACCCCTTGGTCGACCTGGGTCCTAGACGGGAAATTTCCCGCCCAGCCCTGGTGTGTGGTTTGAATTTCAAACTGAGCTGTTTTAATTAATTTAAATTTTCTGAAACTTCCGAAGGCCATAACTTCTTCATACGGAGTCTGATTTAAGAAAACTTAGGCTCTATTCAAAGCAGAATTCCGAGATGAACGCAATGGCGTAACCCGTTTCCATTAATTATTCTTTTAAAAATTAAGTATACTCTTTTTTGTTACTTTTATGTTCATAGAAAATACAGGGTGTTACATTCTCCCCTCCTTAAAGGATTTCATCCCCGAAATCTTCAAGTTAAGAAGAATGTGTCCGGCCATCCAATTATCCATCTACTCAACCATCATCCACAAGCATCCATTGTCCTTAGAAAACTTTTAATGTTGTATGAACAAATAAAATAGTGTGTGTGTATGTCTCTTATCTAATGCAAAATCAGGCGGTCTACTGATTCAGTTGACCTCCTCAATGCGAATTATGTTAATCCCATGAGTCCAATTATGTATGCAAGAAATCCCATTTGATACACATAATTTCTATATGAGTGCATATGCATTCATCCAAATGCAAAATCAATGTGATGAGTCAATCATTTTGCATCCACAAAAATTGAAAAATGCGCACACATCCATATGCAGTATGAGAGTGCTTTTGAGCCGATCTAGTGCCTAGTGTGTGTATATGCATCCACGAGCAACCACTAGCAACCACTTGCATCCACTTGCAACCACTTGCAACCACTTGCAACCATCAAACATAACATGTATCAAGCACATGTTTACACCCATCAGTTTCTACCTAAAGGTCGAAGACTCGATCGATAGCATACAGCCAAGTGATAGAAGCAAGTACAATTAAAACAAAAGTTTTGTTCCCATTAGACATCGGTTAAGAGAATAAATCTCTAAGTATCAACCCCGAAGACTGAAATCAACATCAAATTGACACTCAGAGAATCACTCCCATTAAACAATGTCAAAACTGGAAATCTACTTCACGCTTCGAGTAAAAACCCCTATCCTTTTCAGAAATATTCAGATACTTACAGACTACTGGTGCAGATCAGATTATCAAAACCCAGAATGTATGCGTCATAGTCAACTTAATGCCCAACACAGATACCCCCAACTTATCGCAAACAGACGAGTCGTAACCCTTATGGGGTTTGAGACTATAGAGGGATCAGAAACAAGACTAGTAATAAAGTGCAGAGTCTCAATTACAGAATCAAAATACCAGAATCAAATAGAGTTTTAACTCAATAATTAGATAAGGAAATTAAACTTTCTACAAAAAATTTCCTATCTCTATCCCATCCACCAGCCACGTGAGCATTCACCTGCCCTTCAGAAGCAAGGCCTATCCTCTGCCCTTGCCCTCGTTTCTTTGGACAGTCCCTAGTGAAGTGTCCCATCTCACCACAGTTGAAGCAAGGGCCCTTCCACTTTCTGCAATCCTTGTTCAGATGAGTCAAGCTTCCACAAGTAAAGCACTTTTTCTCCTTCTTATCTTCGGACTTTTCATCCTTCTTTTGTGTTTCCTTTTTAGGCCACGTTTTCTTGTTCTGTGGTCCTTCGAGCTTTTCCTCTTTTTCACGCTTTTGGCTTCCTCTTCATGCATCAATGCCATGTCTACCAATTTCTCGAAGGTAGCCCCCAAAGGAATGTGGGTCATAGCCAACCCGTATAGCGGCTCATTCAAACCTTTAACGAATCTCAGGGCCTTCTTATCAGGTGTGTTCACCAAGTCCAAGCCGAATCTCGCCAACTGATTGAACTTGCTGACGTACTCTTTCACTGATAAATTCCCCCGCTTTAATGCCAAGAACCTCTCCATGTATAAATTCTCTTCTACTCGTGATAAAAATTTCATCTCGAACCTATGCCTGAAATCCATCCAAGTCACCAATGGATGCTCTCCATTCATGAACTCCCACCAAAACGAGGCTTCGTCCTTCATTAACCAAGCAGCTAATTGGACCTTTCTTCCACCTTCTATCTCGAAAATACCAAACAAATCTTCCACCTCCTTAAGCCAATTTCGAGCTTCAACAAACGTCTCTAACCCGTGAAAAGGTTTCCCGCCTATTTCCTGAAAGTCTTTGCATATCTTCGAAAAAGTATCAATGTGGGGGGGGGGGGGAGGAGGAGGAGCGGCTGCAGTTGGGGGAGGAGGAAAGTCTGCTGTGACACTCCATCTCCATTAAGTTTACTCACAAAGGGAATGCCTTAATTTTGGTGGAGCGTTTATTGTGTATAGAATAGAAAACTAAACAAGACAGATAAATATATTAGTACTTGGAAAATATAAACCACTTTTACTGCAGCGGAGAAATAGTTTGGTTACATCACATCAAAAACCAACTACAAAACCAAATATACTTATTATCCATCTTGACAAATAAGTTCTGAGTACATAAAATAAAAGACATAATCGCCAACATAAAATAGCCATAAATAAGATAGGCTGAACTTTACTTCAGCAATCCAAGCAACCTTCAAAGAAAAGAGACAAAGCTGTCCAAATCAAGCTATACTAGTGCCAGTCCCACCCTGAGCACTTGGGAGGGAGGAAAAGGAAGAAAAGAGGTGGAAACAAAGGGGTTAGACATAAATTCTGGCAAGTGCAATAACATTAACAATATAATCATTAAAGTAACTAGGATAAGGCATAAGATGGAAAATAAGGAAATGACTGTGAACAAATGGGCACGACAGAGTAAACAAAGGAAATAAGATGAACAAAGATAACGTTAAAGGCACACCTAATCACTATAAGATAATTACTACATTGCACCACACCAAACACCCTAAAAGTTGATCCTACCTACAAAACTTAATAATGATAATGGTAGTTTCGTGTACCCCTAGCTGCCTTCATAGGTGTCGTCTGCCCCTATCTACACTAGGTGTACCCAATACCCCCATTCGATCGGCTCCCTAACCCGTAGATACCCGTGCTGGCCCCACAGTGGAGTGTATCACTCCCCAAAGTGGCAACCCGATACCACCAAAAATGCATGGCTTATATCTACACGATGCAACAACGTCTTACCTACCAGCCCGGGGCCACACACGCACACGACCCCGTTGGACTTGCTTTGCCACTGCTAACCCGTTTTGACCTCTTACAATCAAACCCAGTACGTGTCTCCCATCCTCGACTTGGGTCGAGCCCATAAAGATGCTTAATGGGTTACTGGTTTTAAAAGGGCCCCCATGTATGACACAAGCTTTCCACCTATGCTTGGTCACCTCTAAGGTTTTCTCCCACTTAACCCCATTCTTATTCATGTCTTCTTACATGTTTCAGTCTTGGTTAAGTGCATCTAATTGTATTTCACATGCCACCCAAGGCACCCACTTAACCCCCCATGTCACACCACATGTTTATATGGTTAAGTGTTTCTTAATTCATTAACACCGTAACCTTGTAAGGACCTCCCACATGAGACTGGCATTTGTGGCTGATGGATTTTCCGGGCGGGTCCGGGCAGTCTTACACCACAAACGAGCCTAATCTCGTGTCTTTACAACTGTTAAACATTTAATTCATGCCTTTGACATCTCACGTTAGACTGGCATTTGTGGCTGCTGGATTTGCCAGGCGGGTCCAGGCAGTCTTACACCACAAAAGAGTCTAACCTCGTGTCTTAGGCAGTTTATTATTACACATCTTTATTTAACACCAAAGTGGATTAATATCCCTATCCGAATTTGTAAATAAATTCCAAATATACTTATGTCCAAAATTGTCACCTAAATTATGTCCATTTATTTCAGGTATATAAATTATACCAATTATTGCCTCAAATTAATTGTATGCCTTATAAGGCCAATACACGCCAATTCTCAATATGTGTATATTCAATATTACCCCCATCGTCCCCACGTTGTTCTTTCAATTATCATGACATATATATATATATGTATATATATTAGACTGGCAATTAGTATAATGAAATAAAAGGGAAGAAACATCGCAAATTTGCATAACACACAAAATGGTTCTAACTTACGAATAAGGATTACAACATATATTGCATAAACTTTATATTGTCATGAATCTAAACGTAGACCTTAAGGTGTGAATTTGCAGGTATGAACATAGTTTTTACCCAAACTTGTATTGGCCATAGTCACAAACTTGCATAAAACTATGTCTGTCATAGATCTAAATCTAGAGATGTAAACTTGCATATGTATGAATCCAATTTCTACCTAAACTTGCATATAGTCACTTTATTTGGTTCACATGTGAACTTGTGTACAATTTCACATAGAAACTAGCATATAATCTACACCCAAACTTGCATATAAAATGATGTCAAAGATGAATCAAGTTGAACATAGGTGGTTGGGCATATACAAAGGAATCCACAACAAAAACTGTCATTATGAACAACTAGCATATATTCACAAAATATCACATTTTTCCAATGTTTCACAAAAATAGCCATATAACCCAAATTATAACTTAACCCAATTACTTGTTAATTATCTTATTAAACAAATTGAACTCACAACTCAAAGAAGGTCTTGAGTTCTAGGATCTATGTTCTGAAATTGATTTAGTTCGCCTTTGAAGTAGACAAATTCGTTGTTGTTGTTGTTGTTGTTATAGACTTGAGTTGAATTGAGTTGATTAGGTTTAGTTTTCCTCTAATTGATGTTGGCTACTCTAGGTTGTAGGGTGATAGCATGATGGCCATGATTCTAATTTTGATTAGGTTTTAGGGTTTGAGTCTACATGTGTTTATATAGAATTTAGGACTAATTTAGGCCATGTGATCAACCTAGAATCAATCAAGACCATCCAGTCAAGATAGGGTGACACCTCAGCCATAATGACTCAGCACCGAGTCACAAAATCATCATCTTTCAGATCTGCCCGGGGAGGGAGGTGGGAGGTCGACCCATAGGTCGACCCCCAGGTCGACCTGTAGGGGGGAGGTCGACCCTAGGGTCGTCCCCCTGGTCGACCTGGGTCTTGGGCGGGAGTTTTCCCGGCCAGCCCGCTTCTGACTTCTGTTTTGAATTTTGAATCTGGTTTTGAGCTATTTGAATTTATTTGAATTTTCTGGTAACTTCCAACAGCCATAACTTCTTCATACGAAGTCCATTTGTGACGACCCCATTTCCCGTTCTCACGGAGACAAGGGTTATCTTTGGAATATAACACAAAAACATATAATAGTAGAACAAAATTAAACAAATACACCAGATAAGGAACAATAGAATATACTGGATAAAAGTAATCATCAGAGTTACACAGTATACAGGATCTTACTTAGTACAAATACAGTTCAGCTATACATAAATGCCTACAGCGGAAAACAAACCAAATATGTACAATAGGAGCTGAACAACATAAAAAGAGATAAATGATAGAATCCATCTTCAGCTCCAGCTATCCAGATAAAGCCTGCTAAACCTGAATACAAGGCTGCCCGTGTAGAAAAAGGGGCACCCGAGTTTGAAAGTGAAACAAACTACGAGTCAGTCATGGGATTGGTACGAGAAATCTACTCAACATATATATAATATGGCAAATCACAGGACCACGCCACTTTCGTGGAACGGGTTTACTCCATTGGATTGCCAGTGCTTTAAAACAAATCTTTCTTTTAAACATAGCAATGCTTTTTATAAAAATGAAGCCATTATAAGACTCAGTTCCCATCACATAATGCAACGCAAACCGGGGGATAGAGTTTTTACCTTATAACGGCCAAAATATGCTTGATACGAATAAAACAAAGGCATTTGATATTATTGCTAGTGTTTATATGGTTTGAAAACAATTTCAAATCATAACTATCAATCATAGACGACATGAGCATCCCATGCCACTATGTCGCCAAATATATATATACAATCGAAACCGCATAGTCACGTATTTGGAAATTGGATTTCCGTCATGAACCAAGGCAAAAGATAGTCCTTACCGAATTCGTGACTCTCTAGCCCGAGCCACAGGAACAGCCGCAACTGCCCCTTGGAGCGACAGGGCCGGTCCACCGATGTGGATTATTATGCCTGAACAATACGTTTCCCCGCCCTTTGGGGCGTAAACGAGCCAACGAATGACTCCATTGGACCCGGATCGTCCGATCAAACCGAGGCGCCTCGCAACAGCAACAACCACATAGGTGAAAAGTATATAAATGTCAGGGCTGGTAGGTCAGTGACACCACCCTAGCTAGAAAGAAACGCATGCCCTCCCTGAGGTCCTTCTCCCGTTTTAGGTTCATACCGGGGTGTGAGGCTCGCGAATTCACGTTATACACAAAGCTACGCCACACAGGCGGTGCTTTAATCATCACCACAAGGCTTTGCTTTTCAACAGAAGCCCTGATCACTGCATCTTAGCATGCCACACAGGCAATTCATGCTATGCGACTGATGTCCATCGATATACAACCTCTGAGCTCATGCGTTTCAGAGAAGGGCGTTAAGCAAAAGAATAAATTCTCCGCCGCCAAACAGATGTATATTTAATAGAGATCAATCAACACAGAATAAAATCCAATGTCAGACACACAGTCCATTTACAAGTCCGTTCTGGGTCTGAATGAAACCGGAGGCACTAAATACCTCGCAAACCCTTCGATCACCACGTACGTCTGGACGATCACCACTCATTATCCATATTTCGGGATGCCTCCCAATCAGGACCTCGGTTACCATCCAAACGAGGTGAAGATCTCCGGTCTTCGACCACCGTCTTCATCTTCGACTTTCAATCGTCGGTCAATTATTTGAAATGAGAATTAACTCGGCCTTTTCAAATAATTCACGTATATTT
The DNA here is from genome assembly GCA_030737875.1 of Allium sativum. Taxonomy (NCBI): domain Eukaryota; kingdom Viridiplantae; phylum Streptophyta; class Magnoliopsida; order Asparagales; family Amaryllidaceae; genus Allium; species Allium sativum. The sequence goes on along the minus strand of JASFAX010002701.1, from coordinate 6,889 downwards.
AGAATTTCAAATCAATTTATTTCAATGGTTAAATCATTCGACAACACCAATTTTGTTTTTTTAATGTAATTTTCACACCAAACACAATCAATCATCAAATACCACATAAATCGAGCAAATTCAGTTTATTTCCATTCCACATCATTTATGATATTTTATAACGATTTATCGCTATTTTTATTTATTTTAAAATAGCCAATTTATTCAAAACGACGCTTCGGGCCATAAAGCGGCCGTGGCGCTGTTTTTCTTCAGATTTGATTTACACATATCTGAAAATCTAACCGTTGGATCTTAACAAAATTTACATCATTAGAAAGGCCTTTTCAAAACGAATCCAACGGTTCCAATTTCGGGAAAATCCGACGGTCGGATCTCCCGGTACAATCGTTTGAAGTTTCGATTTCAAAATACGAACTGCAGCGTCGTTATTCGATTAAATATAATTATATTTATATATATAAAAATATAATCGTTTCTGGCGCTGTTTTTCTTCAGATTTGAATTAAACATTCCAGACAATCCAACCGTTGGATTTTTACAAGGTTGGTACCGTTGGAAAGATATTTCCAAGGCGAACCCGAAGGTTGCGGTTTCGGGAAAATCCAATGGTCGGATTTCCCGTACTTGTTGTTTGAAATCACGGTTTCAAAACGCGAACTGCACGGCCACGTTTCGTTTTAATTATATTTATATTTATATATTTAGATAAATATAGTTCATTCAACAATTTCAACATCGTTTTCACTTCAAATATTTCACTAACGCCTTAAAATTTTGGAAAATTTCGCCATAACCTCCTTTGTACGGGAGGGGCTGGGAAAATTCCCAAATAGCCACATGGGCGTCTCATGTCGAAAAGAAAAAGAAAAAGCCAAGCGGCTAGCCAACAGGCTCATAAAATCATCACCCAAACAAAGCATTAAATGTGTACCTATTTGTCGGGCACAAAATTTTATTCCTCTTCTCTAGCCACTTTGCTATAACCTGTTCAATAAATATGCATGTATATATATATAGTTCTTATCACTTAACATTTTCTATTCAACTTCATATTTGATTCCATTTGGTTTAAAACACTATTCATTCTAATGTTGCATGTATGGGCAAAAAGGCATATCATTAGCTAATTAATGAATATTTAAACTCATATATATTTATTTAAACGAGTTGCTATTTTTAACACTTCACATTTCAACGATTCATGTATATAATAAAAATGTGATTTTTATAGTAAAACAATTCATTTCAAAACACTATTATTTTATATAGTTTATATAGGTGATAAAAAGGTGATTTTTATTATAAAACAATTCATTTTAAAACACGAAGACCCTTCAACACATGAATTTCTAATCAACGAATGAATATCGATTCAACACATGAAGGTTTTCTATACAACGAATAAATATAGTTTCAGCAAATGAAAATAATTCAAACACATGAATTTTATTCAAAATTTCGGCAGCATAACGGCAGGGTAGTTAAAACCGGGACCGTCCCTAGTACGGCTCCTCGCTCTACCTTAAAACCTCGCGGTTTTTGACAATGGGGATCATGCATCTAGTTCGCACGCAGGCGGCATGTATATATTTATTTCATTTCCACAAACTAATCCTATGTGGTTTCAACCAAATATTTTTCAACCACAAACGGGTATTTTTCAACCACAATCAATCAATATCAACCACAAGCAATCCCAAACAACCATTCGCTATCAATCAATTTTCACACCAATCACAATCAATAAATATCGTCCATGGTTTGTGGACGAGGGGCGTATATATATATATATATATTTATTTATATAGCAATTCACTTTTATTTCAACACATATATAATTTTTACAACGCATATACAACTTATACATCGAACGTACAACTTATACAACGCTTATACATGAGGTGTATAACGCTTATATAACTCATACATCGACTATATAATTTATACATCGTCGTTTTCCATATTGTTTATAAATTAGAAATCTCACATTGGGTTCCACTCCACCAAAAATAGCAGAAGGCTCAGAAAAATATGCGGTCTCTTCTAAAATGTAGAAGGCGTCCACACAGTCACGATGTTTCCTGTTTCATCGAATTTCGTTAACGAATAAAAAAGATATGATTTTTATTTGATAACATGAATTTGCGACACTTTTAAAAGTTGAAAATAGTTTATAAAATATAAACCGCACCTCTTCTTATTGATTCGAAACTAGGTTTCGATCCTGCGTTCAATCCGCGAAGCTAGGGAGCAATCGGCCAGCACCACCGCGTAGAGCGTCGAGAGGCGCACCTGGCGATGGTTGGGGCTTCAGATCCGATCGTGTCTGGCAATCTCGACGTCGACTGGAAGTCGACAACTTTGGAGGCGTCGTTCTCGATGCTGGCGAAGGGAGAGAAGGTGGGGTCGGTTCTGATTTGAAGAGGAGGAGGTGGCGAGTCGAGTGGTGGCGGTGGCGATGGCTGCAGGTGACGGAGGCGGCGGGAATCAGGTCGGAAAGCTTCGAATGGTTTTCGCCGTTCGTTCGGGGAGAGAGAAAGGGGTTTTTTTTTCAATGATATATTCTGATTGGCCGGAGGTATTTATTTAGTTCAAAAATACGGTTTTGCACACGAACTCCTTTTCAATCCCAACGACTGTCGTCCCTAGCGTTTTACCCCATTCTGAACACAATGGGATATGATTCGAAGGCCCATTCGACTGTTTCAGTCAGTTTTCCTTCGAATTTAAAATATAAAACATTCAATATTTGATTTGAACGTGCATTTCAATTTGCCAGGGCCACAAACTGATTCGAAAAATTCTAGAAAAATAACTCTAGCTATGTTTTGACGATACGGTCCCAACAAAACTAGTTTCGTCGAATTCTGAGACCGTTTGCAAAAAGGCCCATTTTTGGTCGATCCAATTTAACTATAATTGACCAAAACACATTTTCCTTTGCCACGCTCACATACTAGCTTCAAAAATTATGAAATTTGAAACTTAGCAATAACTTCACATCCCGGACCTAACAAAAGTGGTTTCGTCGAATTCCGAGGTCGTATGCAAAATGGCCAATTTCACGGGCTATATAAATTCCATATCGACCTTTCTGAAAATTCATTTGGCCATAACTTTTGCTTTCCGTTATGAAATTTTTATTTTTCAGATTCGTTAGAAAGGTATTCACTAACAGATTTAAATATCTTTGGTTTCACTAAAATCCGGATTGTTTTGCACCCGGTACAGTCCGACAAAGTTTGAATTCAATTTTTGAAACTGCAGCGCCATTTCAGGCCTTGTTTAAAATTATAATTAATAATATTCGTTTTCAATGGTCGATTCAAACTCACTTTCCATTGCCATTATTTAAAATATTTATTTTAAATATTTAAAATCCATTATTTTAGCCAATTTAAAAATTTTAAATTGGTTTAGATTTTCTGGGTCGTTACACCATTTTATGCAAACTTGGACCCCATCTCAACCAGAATTCCGAGACGAACAAAATGTCGTAACCCATTTCCCTTGATTCTCACATTTACAATTAATTATTCCTTAATTCGTTAGTTTATGTTAACAGAAAACACGGGGTGTTACATTCTCCCCTCCTTAAAGGATTTAGACCCCGAAATCTTGAAGTTACGAAGAATACATATCCTACCATCCAATCGTCCATCTACTCAACCATCAAACACAGGCATCTGTTGTACTTAAAAGACTTCTAATGCTTTCATGTTTATATGCACAGTGTGTTTACATGTCCGTGTCAAATGCAAAATCAGGCGGTCTACTGATTCATTGACCTCCTTAATGCAAATCATGATAGTGTCATGCGTCCATTATGTATGCATAAGATCCCTAATGATACATATTATTTCTACATGCGTACGCAACCATTCATCCGAATGCAGCATCCATATGATAACACAACCATTGTACGTCCATTAATCTAAATAAGCACACATTTATATGCAGTATGAAAGTGATTGAGCCGATCTAGTGCCTAACGTGTGTGTATATGCATCCACGAGCAACCGCTAGCAAACACTTGCATCCACTAGCATCCATCAATCATAACATATTTCAAATACATGTTTGCATCCATTGGCTTCTACCTAAGGATAAAGAATATGACCGAGGAGATACACTAAAAAGGTGGATACAAGCTTGAATAAACTTAAGGAAAAAGAGATCAAAGATGTACCCTTAAAAAGAAAAGGGTAGGCTGCACTTGTTTTGGCCTCAGTTTCCCGAGTCGTGTCTTCCTCGGCGTCGCTCCATTGAACTTTGACAAGCTTAACTTCACGGTTGCATAGCTTTATGACTTCCATCCCAAAGATACGAGTTGGAACTCTCCTCACGGTCGCTTCTCGTTCCACTTCGACTTCCTCTAGTATGCTTGGCTCCAAAACTTCTGCCGGCTCATGTAAGCACTTTCGTAGCTGAGAGACATGAAAAACATTATGAACTCCATCCAGTCTTTCAGGTAGCTCTACTCTGTAGGCCATCATCCCAATCCTTTTGATGATAGGAAATGATCCTATAAATCGTTGTGCCAACTTTCCTATGGACCCAAAGCGGATGACATTCCTTAAAGGATGTACTTTAAGGAACACCTTACCCCCAACTTCAAACTCAAGGTCGGTCCTTCTCTTGTCTGCGTAGGATTGCTGTCTATCTTGGGAAGTCTTCAATCTCCTTCGCATGAAGTCCACTTTCTCTGAAGTCTCTCTAATCATGTCCGGCCCAAGTATAAGTTTATCAGTGGACTCCCACCAACAAGTTGGTGATCGACATGGCCTTCCATATAAAGCTTCGAAGGGTGCCATGCCTATAGTGGCTTGGTAGCTATTGTTATAAGAGAATTCCACCAAAGGGAGATGACGCTTCCAAGATCCTCCAAAGTCAAGAATGCATAGTCTCAAAAGATCTTCCAGTACTTTGTTCACCCTTTCCGTCTGACCATCGGTTTGAGGGTGATAGGCTGTGCTTAAACATAGCTATGTGCCTACAGCCTCTTGCAAACTCCTCTAGAACTCACTTGTAAAGATAGGGTCTCGATCACTCACTATGCTGGAGAGTATCCCATGGAGTCGAACTATCTCCTTAAGATAAATGGAGGCTAAAGACAAGGCGGTTCTCCTACTTTGGCCAGGTATAAAATGAGCGCTTTTTGTGAGCCTGTCCACTATTACCCAAATACCGGTATTGCCCCTTCTTGACCTAGGCAACCCATCAACAAAGTCCATCGAGATGCTCTCCCATTTCCATTGCGGAACTTCTAGAGGATGAAGCAAACCGCCAGGCTTCTTCTGCTCCGCCTTGACTTGCTGCCATATCATGCATTTCGAAACAAATTCAGCTACATCCCTCTTCATGCCATTCCAAAAGAAAACTCTATTGATATCTTTATACATCTTGTCTCCACTGGGGTGTATGGTCATCTTGGAATGGTGTGCGTCTTCCAGAACCATCTTCACCAAATCTCTTGCTTGCGGGATGCATAGTTTTCCATCTCGTCTCAACCAACCCTTATCATCGATGGAGTATCTATTGAGGTGACTAGAAGTCTCTCCCCTAATCATCTTATCTATCACATAACCTAGCTTAGGGTCTTCACGTTGCGCGGTTCCTGTTGAGTCCAACAAAGTAGGCCGCACCTCTAGCATTGCCATCAAGCCAGTCACATAATCAACAGAGGGTCTAAAATCAAAATTTGCTATGTACTCCAAACTTTGCCTTTCTACAAAGAGAGGACTTAAGGTCAGCTTCTTTCTACTTAGGGCATCTACTACTACATTGCCATTGCCAGGAGTATAAGAGATCTCAAAGTCTTATGAGGCGAGAAACTCAATCCATCTTTGCTACCTTAGATTGAGGTCCTTCTGTAAGAAAAGGTACTTCAACGATTTATGGTCAGTATACAACTCAAATTTCTCACCTAAGAGATAGTGGCGCCAAGACTTAAGCGTAAAAATGATGGCTACTAACTCTAGATCATGGGTTGGGTAGTTTTTCTCATGCACTTTCAACTGCCTTCCACCATAAGCTACTACCTTCCCCTCTTGCATCAATACAGCGCCTAGTCCCGTACCGCATGCATCTGTGTATATCGTAAACATCTTGCTCCCATCTAGTAATATCAAAACTGGGGTTGTTGTCTGAGCCCTCTTCAATCGTTGGAAAGCGACTTCGTAGTCCAAATCCCAAGTGAAAGTCAGGTTCTTCTTCGTTAACCTTGTAAGTGGAGCTGAGATTTTCACAAAATCTTTAATGAACTTGCGATAAAAGCCTGCTAGTCCAAGAAAACTTCGGCCTTCGGTTGCATTCTTTGGAACCTTCCAATCTTGGACCGCAACTACTTTTGCGGGGTCCATAGCTAACCCTTCTTTGGACACCACATGCGCAAGAAATCTTACTTCTTCTCTCCAGAAGTGGCACTTGGAGAATTCTTCTTTTAACTGATTTGCACAGAGAGTGTCCATGACTTCCCTTAAATGCAAAACATGCTCTTCCTCATTCTTCGAGAAAATCAGAATATCATCTACGAAGACCACCACGAATTTATTGAGAAATTCCCGGAACACTCTATTCATCAAATCGACGAAATAAGCAGGTGCGTTTGTCAAACCGAAAGGCATGACGAGCCATTCGAAGAAACTGTCCAGGGTTCTGAACGCGGTCTTATCAAATGCTATCTTCAGCCACTCTTAGCTGATGAAATCCAGTAGCCAGATCTAATTGGGAGAAAACTGTTGCACCTACAAGATGATCAAATAAATCGTCTACTCTTGGCAGTGGCTGCCTATTCTTCTTAGTCAGCTTGTTTAGCTCCCTATAATCAACACATAGGCGAAGTGAACCGTCCGCTTTGGTTGCGAACACTACTGGAGCACCCCAT
>JASFAX010000279.1:0-72281 GCA_030737875.1 Allium sativum | reverse complement strand
TGTTCTTTGGAGCTTGGATGCCTCAAATAAGTTCGATCTTCTCTAGATTTTCTTTGATTCCTCGTGAATTGACAATGAAATCCAAGAATTTTTCCGATGCAACAGCGAAAGAGCATTTCAAGGGATTGAGTTTCATGTTGTATTTACAGAAAACACTGAACATCTTCACCAGATCGTTGATGTAGTTGTTCAACAATTTCATTTTTACGAGCATGTCGTCCACGTAAACTTTTATGTCCTCTGACCATCTTCTTGACAAGTCGTTGATAGTGGCTCCGGCTTTCTTGAGACCAAAAGATATGACAACATAGCTATACAGCGCAAGTCGGTAACAAACAAAGTGTGCTCCTGATCTGGAATACACATCAAAATTTGGTTATAGTTGGAGGATGTATCCATGAAGGAAAGAAGCTAGTGATCAACAATTGAATCAATTGGTCGATCAATCTTTGGAAGCGGGAAGTTGTCCTTCGGGCATGCTTTATTCAAATCAGAATAATCGATGCTAGTCCGCCATTTCCCTTTTGATTTCTTGACTAAGACCGGGTTTGTGGCCCGAACTTCCCTGTGAAGGAAAAAACGAATTGCTTTGAGTACAAGACGAATCAGAACATAAACGACAGAACAATTCATTGTTAATTACAACAATTCCATCAGAATACAAGAATAAATAGAGTATGAATGAATATTATACTTCAGAGAAATATCAGAGATTTAAATTACATTACATAGCAGCGGAAAATAATGAAAAACACAACCGAAAGAGATAAACGGATACAGAGCTTTCCGAATATCATTCCAGCTGTAAACCAGGATCCTGTGAATATAAATCTGCAAAACCAAAACTACTAGCTGTCCGTGTGGAAAATAAGGGAACCCAGAGTTTAGGTTAAAACAACAAACTCCAGGTCAGTCATGTGACTGTTGTGAGAACTAAAACAGTTATACATTAAACTTTACTTTAAAAAAGAGTAATTCAAGGGACCATGCCGTATAACACGGAATGGGTTTCCTCCCAAGAATACTAGTGCATAGGACAAACAACACAATGCTTTTTGGAAAAATGAAGCTACTATAAGACCCAGGTCCCATCACACAATGCAACGCAAGCCGGAGGATAGGGTTTTCCCTTATAATAGCCAAACATGCTTGGTACATTTAAAACAAATCATTTGATACTATTATAGTGTAAACAGTAAAAACAACTTCAAATATAAACGTATCAATCATAGGCGGCATGGGTACCATCTATCATGTCGCCATACTAGGCTCTACAAATAAAACCGAAATATCACATATTGGAAATTGCGTTTCCGTCTTTGAGTCGAGGCCAGGGATGGCTCCTCACCGATTCGAGACACTCTAGCACATGTCTCAGGATCCCAGCAGTGAACCCTTGGATCTTCAGGGCCGGTCCTCCCTTACGTTTGAGCATTAGTTATTCTTGAACGCACGTTTCCCGGTCCTATCGGACCTAGCCATCGGCTCCATAGAGACTGATATAACTGAGGCGGCTCGCAATCCAACAACCACATGGGTAAAACTAATATAAATATCAGGGCTAGTAAAACGCTGATACCACCCATAGCTAGAAAGAAACATCGTGCACTCCCTATAGTCACGATCCCCTTTTTGACTCATACCGAGGTGTGAGGCTCGCGAATTAACGCAATACACAAAGCTACGCTGTATTAAAGCCGTGCTTTGATCATCAACCACAAGACTCTGCTTTTCAACAAAATCCTTGATCACTGCATCTCAGCATGCCACACAGGCAACTGATGCCATGCAACTGATATCTGTCGATATATAACTTCTGAGCTCGTACATCTCAGAGAAGGGCGTTAAGCAAGAGAATAAATTCTCCGCCGCCAAACATATATATATTTAATAGAAATCAATCAACACAAAATAAAATCCAATGTCAGACACACAATCATTTACAAATCCGTTTTGGGTCTGAACGAAACTGGAGGCACCTAATTCCTTGTCCCGTATGTCCAATACAGGAGAGAGGTCCTCGTATATCCGTCGAACTCCAAGTACGTCTGGACGATCACCACTTATTACCTCGTCTTAGGTGTACAACCCAATCAAGACATCATTAATCATCCAAACGATGTGAAGACCTCCGGTCTTCAACCACCGTCTTCATCATCGACTTATCGTCGAATCTGTTATTCAGAATGGGTATAAACCCGGCCTTTCCGAATAACTCACGTATATAATAAACAAGTGCTGTAAAACACAACACACGCCTTATTCCAATTATGAATATTCTTTTATTCAAATATTCACATACTTTGGGAAAGGTTCCCATTAATTTTATCAAAGATAAATTCTTTAAAATTTATTCTTTAATCTTCCTTTGGATGTCAATTCAAACCATGTTAAGGTTTCCAAACTAGTCTGGATTAGCGGACCACACCGAAGTAATCATTTATTTTATTTCCCAATCCCAACCTATTCATCCCATGGAGCAAAACTGATCATACACCATATCTAACACAACGGTGTTATCGGTAAATTTAATTACCATTTCACATTCAAATCTAATTAAAGATTTAACTATCGCTAGGAGTAAAACTGACGATACTCCATTCTCGATTATTTCCCAAATTTGATAACTCAAATTATCACATTCCATTTCAATCTAATTAATGATTCATTAAAACTCCACTTGGTTTTAATCCTCCCAAAAATCAATATTAATGATTATTTAACTTGGGAAACCATATCCTGTATTTAACTGGGTTAAAGAACCAATGTCATTTAAAACACGGTTCACGATAAAACCAAAATCACATTCAATTCCATCAGCCTCTAACCGTAAATTAGCAAGTGAACAATTCCCTAAGTATTAACCCCAAAGGCCGAAACCAACATCACATGAATACCCAGGAAACCATTCAACTTAACTAATCTCCAGTTAGTTTCTGATTTTCTTAACTCCATAAGGTCAAAGAATAGTATTATTAAAGATACCATTCACGACAACCCAAAACCTCATTCCATTGCTAATCGGGTTAAAGAACAAGTGTTATTTTAAAACACCGTTCACGATAAACCCAAATCACATTCCATTAATTATGGAATCTTCACGGTAAAACAAATCAATATATAATCGATATCAAATTCTGTATCCGACCAGTAATATAAATGGAATAACGGCAAAGCCTTTTAAATTCCATATGTATTAACAGTCTTCCTCGACAGAATTTCACTTCGATTATTATTAATCGAATTCCATTCAATTCCAATTTAATATATTAAATTGGAAAACGTTACTTTGGAAAATTCCTGTTAATCTTAATAATAAAGATTTATAAATTCCAAATAACATTTCATTGTAAATCGGGTTAAAGAACGAATGTCGTTAAAAACACAGTTCACAATAAACCCAATTCACATTCCATCAGTCTCTAACCGTAAATTAGTAAGAGAAAAATTCCCTAAGTATTAACCCCGAAGGCCGAAAAAAATATTAGATCAATACCCAGGAAACTGTTCAACTTAACTAACCTCTAGTCAGTTTCTAATTTTCTTAACTCCATTGGGTTTAAGAATAGTATTATTAAAGATACCATTCACGACAAACACAAAACCCAATTTGATATTAAATATAAGGCTCTGAATAGAAAATATATCAGCTTATATTCAATATCAAATTCTGAAACCAACAAATATCGTATTGGGATAACAATACATATCTTCCAATTCCTCCACAATATCCGTATAATCACGAAATCCAATATCGAAATATTCCGACGATAATTTCTGTTCAAATCCATTCCAATTCATATAATGGAAAATCTGGTTATTCTTAAAACCATTTCAAACCCAATTTATTTATATAAAAATATTGGATTTTTAATTCTAGTTCATAACTAGCTCATTCCGATAAAAATATATTTTTATCTTTTCAAATGTGGAATTTTTCATCCTAATTCTTTCCAAGTCATTTATTATGATTTTACACAAATTATTGATATTTTTAGTAATTTTATCAAGGCCCGTACAGTCGATTTCCATAACGGTCATCGAACTGCACTTACAGCGACCTTTTTCAAATTTGATTTGTACATAATTCCAAATACAACCATTAGATTTCAAATCCCCCATATTCGTTAGAAAGCTCTTTTCGATACGAACCCAACGGTTCCCGTTTTAGGAGAATCCGACGGTCGGATCTCCTGTAATGTCCGTTCGAAGTCAATGGTCGAAATTCGCGAACTGCCGCGGTGTGGCGTGTTCTATTCAGGCCATTATATTATATATATAATATATATTTCATCGATTTCCATTTAAAACATAATTTATAAATCATTTTAAATTCATTTTCAAAATGATTTCAACTTCATATTCAATTTCAAATCAGAATTGAATATTCTATATCATCGATATATAAAAGATAGTATTTTCAAAACATTAGATTTTAAAATCAATTCCTTTTCGATATTAATTATAAAAATGAATGAAATCGATATAAATATCGTTCACGTCAAAATGGCGTTAATCTAATCAACATGGCTTTATATATTTAAATATTCGTGTCCATCCCAAATCGGACATCAAAATCAAATTTTGATCTTTTACTGAATATTATTTTAAAATATTCCTTATTTTAAAATATTCATTATTTTAAAATATTCCTTCTTTCTGAACTGGAATAAAACACAGTCAATTACCATATCATGTTGGTTATATGGATTTCATACAATACACGTATACGACAACAATCAAACACAGTCAATCATTACCCAAAGTGCATTCTACATTGCATAAGCATCAAATATAAATATTCAACGCTCACATAGCTTGTCAACCAATCGATTGACATACAACTAACTATTGTGATTAGTATATGTCTAATATCATCCCAATACCCGTGTGGGGTTTCAAACAATCAAACACAGGTTTTATTTGTGCAGTTGGGCGATGTGTAAAATTTATCGTCCTAATCCATATCAGTTAAATGTGTGTACATAAACAAATCGTTTTATTTATTTATAAATATTTATTTTATTCATATACACGTTAAAAATTACATTTTTAACTATAAAATATTTTACTCTATTCCACATCACAATCAATTTTCACCACACAATCAAATCAAACAAGTTGTAATGACCCGGATTTTTAGCGACTTTGGTTATCGACATAAACACGATGTCGATAACCAAAACATCGAAAAATCCTGGTAATTAGTGAAAGAAATTAGGGGGTGAGGAAAGATAAGATAGAAACTTAGAATAGAAGAAGAAGAACACAATATCAGAGTAACACGAATCTCACAGGGGAACGAATAAATATATTTCATAACATAACTTTGAAATACAAATATGTACTTGAATATACATATCATTATCAGAGTACAACACTTACAACACAGCGGAAATAACTATAGCTATATGATCCTGAAGCCTCCTGCTCCAAGCTCTTCCAGTATATCTGTAAATCCCGACTACTTGACTGCCCGTACAAATTTAGGCACCCAAGAGTTTAGGGAAAACAACAAAGTAAACTCCGGGTCAGTCATGGGACTGGTATGAGTAAAACAGTTTTAAAAACAGTTCGAACAAGTAATCGATATTTCATAAGATCATGCCGCATAATGGAACGGGTTTTTCCCTTATGAGAATCCAAGATAAATTTATATCAAAAACCTTTTGATATTATAATAATGTCTATCAACCACAGTATAGATAATCATCTAGCAGAAACGCTTTCATCTCACGTTCTACATATATAGTATACAACTCAAAACCGCAAGCACGTATTGGGTAATGGATTTCCAACTATGACAAGGTATGGAACCACCTTTCGCTAGTGTACCTCTAGAGAGGAATACACTGGGTTCAACAGGAACATCTTGCAACCCGGCCACACATGACCGACCACTCATTTCGCTTGAGTGTATCGAATGTATATCACCAACAGTTGGGATCAGCAACCGTTTCCCGAATGGGACAGCATCAACAATAGATTTTTAGAAGTAAATGAAACTCTAGATCAGGTGATTATACACCCTACTTCGGTGCGACCGACTTAGCCATGCTGCCTGCCCGATTTCTGTCATTTACCGATTTGATGAGGCTTGAGGTTACACTTCATCATCACATCAGATTTACTTCGAATGTCACATCGTCAAATCCATCAAATCACCGATTGACGTCCTCAACCATACATTATGTGTTAGCTAAAAGAAATTTCCTTCTTTGCTTCCACTCTTGGTACGATTGGAGAAATCAATATACGTGATCGTCTGGAAATACTCTGTCAGACATCCGTCCATACAAGTCATCTAGGAACAGGATGAACCGAAGGCACTATTCTGTAAACAGGATAGCCCTTGCATAACTCCGTCTTCAATTTCCTTTGGCACATATGATTCGCAACGCTTATGCCAATACAGAGTGGTTCTTTGGATAATAATCCAACCGGTCTCTCCATATTAACAACGTTTAAATGGTCAAAACTTCGATAGTTTGTGATTTAACTATCGAATAAAAACAGATGTGCAAACAACGATATTATTTCCAAATGGAAATTATATCGATCAAACATCATTCAACATTTATATCCTTAGTTCATTTTTCATCTCCTGTTTCCCTATATTCAACATTTCTTATTTTCTAAATTTAGAAAATATACGTTATTAACAATGGAAAACATTTCCATTTCTCGTTTTCTTTATTAGAAAACATTTCTGGTTTCTTATTTGGAAAACATTTCCAAAGCTTCTTCATTGGACTTAGACAGATGTTTAAACAAACCATCGCGATGCCAACTCAAACCATTTCCTTTACTGCCGAACCTTAACTGTTTCTTAGTTAAAAACGAAGGCAATCAAGTTGGGGTAGAACTACCTCTCAGACCTTAACTAAACAACATTTCTAACTTTGAAATAGGCAAAGTTCACTTTATATCCCTTTTACTAACTTCCTTACTTAACCCTCTTCGAATAGCTATATTCGATTTACTCTTTTCACTTAACTTTATTCGATTAACCCTTATCAATTAACTTTATTGGACTAACACTATTGGATTAACTCTATTTGACTAACGCTATTGATTTACTCATTTCACTTAACTCCTTTCGAATAAACTATATTCGATAACTCCTTTTACTTTCTTCGAATAAACTATATTCGATTAACTCATTTGCTTCTACTCTAATCGATTAAACTAACATCGATTAACTCCTTTGCTTTAACCCTAATCGATTAAACTAACATCGATTAGCTCCCTTTACTTTAACTCTAATCGATTAAACTAACATCGATTAGTTCCTTTTACTTTAACTCTAATCGATTAAACTAACATCGATTAGCTCCTTTTACTTTCTATTCGAATAAACTATATTCGATTAACTCATTTTACTTTCTATTCGAATAAACTATATTTGATTAACTCATTTACTTTAACACTAATCGATTAACTAACATCGATTAACTTCTTTTACTTTAACACTAATCGATTTAACTAACATCGATAAACTTCTTTTACTTTAACACTAATCGATTAACTAACATCGATTAACTTCTTTTCGACTAAATATTCATTTGTAAAGATTTACTTTTAGTAACGGTTCTTCACTTTACAAATGATTTCCTTTTATTCTAACTTATCCTTTGATTTTATAAATATTTCTTTTATAAAAATCCTTTTCGTTTTCTATATAAAATCCATCGATTTTATATAAATAATTCATTTTCAAAATACACTTTTGAAAATATTCCTTTATCAAAATTCGGTATGTTATGGTATTCAACATATCAAATCATGATGATCAGTATCGTCCCAACACATATAATCGACAACAGATTATATATCACATCATATATCACAATATATGAAAAACAGTAAAATAAATGTTGAGGAATCCAGTTGGATTCCTCCAACCTGTTTCCCTGCATCACAGATGTTAAACAATATAGATAACATCATTTTCATTTCAATATGATATATTCTGTTAAATTAACAGAATCAATAGAAATTTAACTAACTGACTAGCAGTTCAATCAAACAGTCAACACACAGTCAATCATCCAATATCTAACAGTTCTAAAAATACAACATGAAATTATAAACTGTTCAGAGTTAGTGAGATTTACTCACCTTGTTTGCAGTTACGGTTCTGCGTTGTTTTCATTTCGAACGGACAGACGTTGAAACCTTTTCCCTGAAATTCCAGAAACTCCGTTTCCCGCTACCTTAGTGCTATAATTTGGATCTTGTTGTTATGATTTCCACGGTACCAAATTCCCGCAGTTCTGACATCTTGAGAATGAATTATTTGGTTAACATATAAATGTACTATTTTAAATTAATTAAAACTCAAATATATAATTAATTTGGGCTTTACCAAAAATATCCGGCCCAGTCCCTCTTTAATACCCAAACCCGTTTTCTTCTTTCCATAACTACATTGTTTGAGCTTTCAGACCTCGACTTCACTTCCTGCTACTAAACCAAGCCCACGCATCTTCAAAATTCCATGTACACACAACTTCCTCTTCTCCCTTTCGAACGTGCTGACCAACTCCAGATCTTCTCAACCTCATGCCTTCTCTCCCTCAACCAACAAATACCCAGCGTGCTCCTTCCACTGACAATGACCACTGCTGTACCCAAACACTAGCTCGCAACAACCCTTGCTACTCCCCTTATTTGATCCCACGTCCTCCATTTGTACACAACACCCATGCATTTAACCATCCCTGCTCTCACGTCCATACCATGATACCAACCATCAACTGCTCCGCATTTTTCTGTCCACCATAGTCGCATATTTTATGATGCTCCCACCTGATGTTCCATCCTTCCCTTCTCAACTTGAACTCAACGCTTCATAGAAGAAAAACAAACCGAAACCACTAATTTACCCAATACTAATATGAACAGTGCGTTCCCTCCTCTGTCGATCAACTCCATCTCCTCATTCCACCCTACAACCATCGCGACAGCACTGTAGTTTGTTGCTTGGAAGTTCGGCTTTTCAAAAGAGAATAAGAAGGTCTGTGTATTTAGTTTTAATGAAGATGGTGGCTTCTCTTTTTGATTCTCAGAAGACCAAAAACGGAAGTTAGGTTATAAGAGTGGTGAGGTTATATAATGTTTTAAATGTAAGGAATGAAAGAAGTGTGGTGTGACACGTTGGTGAGGAAATTTAGTGGAAGAGAGAAAAGATCGTGTCCCTTTTATTTCCACGCATGAAATGAGTAAACCTGGCTTTAGTTTTGATCAGAGAAAGATGGGGCGATATTTAGGTTTAAGTTATAAAATTTAACGTACCCCATTTTATATAATTCTGTCCATATACGAGTTGCTAGGAACAGAAATAAAAACACTGGTGAGACGAGCAATGTTCCACGATCCCAAAAATATAATAATACCGGTAGATTGACTCTTATTTTGAAACCTCAAAATGTTGATTACAGGGTGCGAAATACTTCAAATAAAAAGTCGCTTATTAAATTAATTAAAAATTTCTATAAAATTCTAAAAATTAAATTATCACTACGCCTCAAAAGAACCTCGTCTAAATTTTCAACCGATATCTAGTTATATCGAATAAACCGATACGGTCGATAAACGATTCTACAGCGACTATTCTGAAATTTGATTTGGACATATCTCAAAATCTACACGACGAAATCCCGATTTTTCTCTTCCATTAGAAAGATATACTCCACCAGCTCCACACTTTTCTTGTTTCACCGAAATCCGGCTTAAAATGAATCCTGTACATTCAGTTAAAGTTCGAATCGCCAAATTATGAACTGCAGCGCCATTTCAAGCTCGTTTATAATTATATTATAAACTATACGTTCAACTGTCGATGATTGAATATATTCGTTATTCAAATTCAATTCCAAGATGAATTAAACATAACAGATGATCCGGTTCACACCATATCGTGATTTCGGCCAATTCTGATCATTTCAGAATTAAATATATTATTTAATTTATTATTTTAATTAAATACTCATCATTATTAAATTCCACGGCCATTAAATTCACTAACCCACCATTTATATAATTAAATAAATTAATTCTAATACCTCTGCCAATGCGGGTCATTACAATCTTCCCCACTTAAAATAATTTCGTCCTCGAAATTGCTAAAAGGTAGAGGACGACCCTATCGACTGGTTAGAACATATTTGTTCACTTCTTAACTTCAGTTTCAACTGAACCAATTTAATTTCAATTAAATATTTAATTAATTCTTATCAACGAAAATTTTCAAAAATCCTGAAAATTTTCTAGCTCCTTATTCTTCGAAAAATTTCGCCAGCACCTCCTTTGTACTGGTCAATCGGTCAAACTCCAACTCGCCTCTCTGGGCCATCTCCAACCCAAAAGAAAATCAAACAGCCAAGCGGCTTGCCAATTCGGCTTATCAACATCTCAAACCCATATGTAATATAAACTGGTACCTTTTTGTCGGGCATATCAATATCCTTTCCACCTGTTATCAATTCAGCGGATACAAGGGTTATCCCAATCAAATCCCCATCTTCTTTTATCCACGACACAACCATTCGCTTATATCCTAAGTCGAATTTTATTTCAAATTTCGAGTTCCATTCTCGATTTCAAACTCTTAACTTCCCAATCCAATTTTCATTTCAGATTCTTATCTCGACAATCCAATTTTATTCAAGAATAAATTTTTCCTGATATCGTTCTATTTCCATTCAGTTTTCACTTAACTGTTTCAATTTAATTTCAGCTTACTTCCGCAAACTTCTATTTAAATTTGTTCTTAATTCAAACAGTCTCTTCCTGGGAATTTTAAACAGTTTACTTTTTCAAAAATCAAATTTTCCTTTTTGAAATTCAACTGAGCCCATAATCAATATTCCATTAGTTAAATCACTTCTCTATTTCTTTATCAATATTTGTTAACCAAATATTTGCAATAACCATATTGGCCCTTTTTTGTTATTGGGAAAACATTTCTAAATATCGCCTTCCTTTATTTCCTAAATCAATAACCTTTATAATCCTATTTATAATTGGAAAATACTCCAATTACTTATCTCTTTTCCGATCTCGTTTATTTCTATACTTAGGAAATTCTTCATTCTATTTCCAAGTTACACTTATTTGGGTTAAAACGGATGTTGTGTAAAACATCGTTACGACAACCCAATTACTATATTCAACTAACTCTTATTCAACATTGATCTTCGAGCCTGAAAGCTTACTATTTATTTGTTAATAATGAAATCAATCAAGTTGGGGTATAACTACCTCTCAGACCTTGACTGAATAACATTTATAACGTCAAAATAGATATGACTACTTACTCGAATAACCAATACCATACAACTGCTGATTCACTTTTAAACACGTATACACTTCCTCTTTCTATTCTCACTAGATTTTATTCTAGACTTCCTTTTTGATTTTACTATTCTATTTCTAAGTTCGTTTCCTTATCGACTTCTATATATATATCGATACGTTGATTTCTAACTATCAAATTATCTTAAAAATATTCTAACTCCTTAAATTCCCGGAAAAATCGCCATAACCTCCTTTGTACTAAGAGCATCGGGATATTTCAAATAGCCTCCCATGGCCCTCACCAATCCAAAAGAAAAAGAAAAAGCCAAGCGGCTAGCCGATACGGCGCATGAAATCTCATATATGAATTAAATACATACCTTTTCGTCGAGCATTCTATTTATATACCTTCATACCTTATCCATACCTATCTCACGTATATTTATACATGCCCAATCTATTTTAACTATACCTGATCGTTTTGACTTAATTCGTTAATTAATTTGTTAATTAACTCTTTAGTTTATTTCACTTTTATATTTGAACATGACATGTTCAAATAAAATTTAACTTACTTATAAACTAATCAAATTCTACTTTTTCAAACTCAGGTTTCATATTCGATTTCAAATATAAATTTACCAGTCCCCTTTACTTATCTAAAGTTCAACTTGAATTCAAGATCCATTTACTAATGGCTAATTAACTGGTTTACCTATTTCACCTTTTTATTTGAATATACATGTTCAAATATAAGTTTAACTTGTTTACCAACTAATTGAATTCCATTTCAATTCTATTTGAATCTTCTATATTCAAATTTCAAATTCAATTCTCTTATTCAAATTCTATATTTGAATTTCATTTAAAACCTCTTATTCAAATTTTATATTTGAATTTCGTTTCAATTTCCTTATTCGAATTCTATATTTGAATTTCATTTCAATTCTATTTGAATCTTCTATATTCAAATTTCAAATTCAATTCTCTTATTCAAATTCTATATTTGAATTTCATTTAAAACCTCTTATTCAAATTTTATATTTGAATTTCGTTTCAATTTCCTTATTCAAATTCTATATTTGAATTTCATTTCAATTCTATTTGAATCTTCTATATTCAAATTTCAAATTCAATTCTCTTATTCAAATTCTATATTTGAACTCCTTTATATTTTCTATATTCAAATTCTATATTTGAATTTCATTTGAATTTCTATATTCAAACTCTATTTCAATCCCATTGAATTTCATATATTCAAACTCCCTTTGAATTTCTATATTCAATTTCTATTTTAATTCCATTGAATTTCATATATTCAAACTCCATTTGAATTTCTATATTCAAATCCTCTTTGAATTTTCTTATTTAAATTCTATTTTTGAACTTCCTTTATTCAAATTCCTTTTCAAACTTTCTTTATTCATTCTTTACATAAGTCTCGATTTCAATTCCTTTTGAGATCGATATTACTACCTTTGGAAAATAGGTTCCCCTTTCAACTTCACACTTGTATTTTTATTTCTGAATTATCCAATGATAATTCTTTTCACTTCATTTATAAACTTTTTATAAAAGAACTATTTATAAACTTCGTTTATAAAGAAATCACTTGTTTTATTTCTTTTAAACAAGTTAATATTTCAAATCTATTTAAAAATTCAAATTCTATATTTTAAATCCCACTTTGAAATTCAACACTACTTGTCTTTCCCAAAACAAATTCAAAACAGTATCTCTGGTAGTAATTCGTCACTTACAACTCGAAAATGAATACTGATGATGCAGCTGTCATCATCAGAATCTATTTTCCAGCGATCGAAGTGAGTTCAATACTATAAAACCATTTCTAAACATTTCCACTTTGAAATTCATTTCAAAATATAATTCACACTGCTTGTAAAACAATTTAAAATCTCCCAAGATCTTAAATTTTCCTTATTTTTAATCCAAATCCATTTACAAACACTTATCCAATTCTTCAGAGTTTTAACTTTAATTTCTGGTTTAAATTTCAGATTTAACTCATCTGATTACACGTATTTCACTTATATGAATTCTGATTGGTTATTTACATAACCATTTTACTTATAATCTTACTCGATTATAATAACAACCAATATATTCAAAATATACTTTGGGTAAACTTATTTTCATTTACCCTCTTTTCAAAACATATCGTGCCGACCCATCGTATTCAAGTGTTTAGTAACTCCTACTGATACAGTGGATCAAACTGATCGACCAGAATTCACAAACAACTCAACCAATGAATCTCCACAATATAAAACAAATTTTTATATCAATAACAAATACGTTCACTTGTATATATACACTCAAACTCAATCTAGGGTATTACTAACCCTATCTCTACCGAGTCACGCCACAGAGCCAAGTAATTCTTAACTTAAGCTCTGATACCAACTGTAATGACCCGGATTTTTAGCGACTTTGGTTATCGACATAAACACGATGTCGATAACCAAAACATCTAAAAATCCTAGTAATTAGTGAAAGAAATTAGAGGGTGAGGAAAGATAAGATAGAAACTTAGAATAGAAGAAGAAGAAGAACACAATATCAGAGTAACACGAATCTCACAGCGGAACGAATAAATATATTTCATAACATAACTTTGAAATACAAATATGTACTTGAATATACATATCATTATCAGAGTACAACACTTACAACACAGCGGAAATACCTATAGCTATATGATCTTGAAGCCTCCTGCTCCAAGCTCTTCCAGTATATCTGTAAATCCAGACTACTTGACTGCCCGTACAAATTTAGGCACCCAAGAGTTTAGGGAAAACAACAAAGTAAACTCCGGGTCAGTCATGGGACTGGTATGAGTAAAACAGTTTTAAAAACAGTTCGAACAAGTAATCGATATCTCATAAGACCACGCCGCATAACGGAACGGGTTTTTCCCTTATGAGAATCCAAGATAACTTTATATCAAAAACCTTTTGATATTATAATAATGTCTATCAACCACAGTATAGATAATCATCTAGCAGAAACGCTTTCATCTCACGTTCTACATATATAGTATACAACTCAAAACCGCAAGCACGTATTGGGTAATGGATTTCCAACTATGACAAGGTATGGAACCACCTTTCGCTAGTGTACCTCTAGAGAGGAATACACTGGGTTCAACAGGAACATCTTGCAACCCGACCACACATGACCGACCACTCATTTCGCTTGAGTGTATCGAATGTATATCACCAACAGTTGGGATCAGCAACCGTTTCCCGAATGGGACAGCATCAACAATAGATTTTTAGAAGTAAATGAAACTCTAGATCAGGTGATTATACACCCTACTTCGGTGCGACCGACTTAGCCATGCTGCCTGCCCGATTTCTGTCATTTACCGATTTGATGAGGCTTGAGGTTACGCTTCATCATCACATCAGATTTACTTCGAATGTCACATCATCAAATCCATCAAATCACCGATTGACGTCCTCAACCATACATTATGTGTTAGCTAAAAGAAGTTTCCTTCTTTGCTTCCACTCTTGGTACGGTTGGAGAAATCAATATACGTGATCGTCTGGAAATACTCTGTCAGACATCCGTCCATACAAGTCATCCAGGAACAGGATGAACCGAAGGCACTATTCTGTAAACAGGATAGCCCTTGCATAACTCCGTCTTCAATTTCCTTTGGCACATATGATTCGCAACGCTTATGCCAATACAGAGTGGTTCTTTGGATAATAATCCAACTGGTCTCTCCATATTAACAACGTTAAAATGGTCAAAACTTCGATAGTCT
This sequence comes from Allium sativum, assembly GCA_030737875.1. Taxonomy (NCBI): domain Eukaryota; kingdom Viridiplantae; phylum Streptophyta; class Magnoliopsida; order Asparagales; family Amaryllidaceae; genus Allium; species Allium sativum. The sequence goes on along the minus strand of JASFAX010000279.1, from coordinate 57,184 downwards.
GTGATTTAACAATCGAATAAAAACAGATGTGCAAACAACGATATTATTTCCAAATGGAAATTATATCGATCAAACATCATTCAACATTTATATCCTTAGTTCATTTTTCATCTCCTGTTTCCCTATATTCAACATTTCTTATTTTCTAAATTTAGAAAATATACGTTATTAACAATGGAAAACATTTCCATTTCTCGTTTTCTTTATTAGAAAACATTTCTGGTTTCTTATTTGGAAAACATTTCCAAAGCTTCTTCATTGGACTTAGACAGATGTTTAAACAAACCATCGCGATGCCAACTCAAACCATTTCCTTTACTGCCGAACCTTAACTGTTTCTTAGTTAAAAACGAAGGCAATCAAGTTGGGGTAGAACTACCTCTCAGACCTTAACTGAACAACATTTCTAACTTTGAAATAGGCAAAGTTCACTTTATATCCCTTTTACTAACTTCCTTACTTAACCCTCTTCGAATAGCTATATTCGATTTACTCTTTTCACTTAACTTTATTCGATTAACCCTTATCAATTAACTTTATTGGACTAACACTATTGGATTAACTCTATTTGACTAAAGCTATTGAATTACTCATTTCACTTAACTCCTTTCGAATAAACTATATTCGATAACTCCTTTTACTTTCTTCGAATAAACTATATTCGATTAACTCATTTGCTTCTACTCTAATCGATTAAACTAACATCGATTAACTCCTTTGCTTTAACCCTAATCGATTAAACTAACATCGATTAGCTCCCTTTACTTTAACTCTAATCGATTAAACTAACATCGATTAGTTCCTTTTACTTTAACTCTAATCGATTAAACTAACATCGATTAGCTCCTTTTACTTTCTATTCGAATAAACTATATTCGATTAACTCATTTTACTTTCTATTCGGATAAACTATATTTGATTAACTCATTTACTTTAACACTAATCGATTAACTAACATCGATTAACTTCTTTTACTTTAACACTAATCGATTTAATTAACATCGATTAACTTCTTTTACTTTAACACTAATCGATTAACTAACATCGATTAACTTCTTTTCGAATAAACAATTCATTTGTAAAGATTTACTTTTAGTAACGGTTCTTCACTTTACAAATGATTTCCTTTTATTCTAACTTATCCTTTGATTTTATAAATATTTCTTTTATAAAAATCCTTTTCCTTTTCTATATAAAATCCATCGATTTTATATAAATAATTCATTTTCAAAATACACTTTTGAAAATATTCCTTTATCAAAATTCGGTATGTTATGGTATTCAACATATCAAATCACGATGATCAGTATTGTCCCAACACATATAATCGACAACAGATTATATATCACATCATATATCACAATATATGAAAAACAGTAAAATAAATGTTGAGGAATCCAGTTGGATTCCTCCAACCTGTTTCCCTGCATCACAGATGTTAAACAATATAGATAACATCATTTTCATTTCAATATGATATATCCTGTTAAATTAACAGAATCAATAGAAATTTAACTAACTGACTAGCAGTTCAATCAAACAGTCAACACACAGTCAATCATCCAATATCTAACAGTTCTAAAAATACAACATGAAATTATAAACTGTTCAGAGTTAGTGAGATTTACTCACCTTGTTTGCAGTTACGGTTCTGCGTTGTTTTCATTTCGAACGGACAGACGTTAAAACCTTTTCCCTGAAATTCCAGAAACTTCGTTTCCCGCTACCTTAGTGCTATAATTTGGATCTTGTTGTTATGATTTCCACGGTACCAAATTCCCGCAGTTCTGACATCTTGAGAATGAATTATTTGGTTAACATATAAATGTACTATTTTAAATTAATTAAAACTCAAATATATAATTAATTTGGGCTTTACCAAAAATATCCGGCCCAGTCCCTCTTTAATACCCAAACCCGTTTTCTTCTTTCCAGAACTACATTGTTTGAGCTTTCAGACCTCGACTTCACTTCCTAATACTGAACCAAGCCCACGCATCTTCAAAATTCCATGTACACACAACTTCCTCTTCTCCCTTTCGAACGTGCTGACCAACTCCAGATCTTCTTAACCTCATGCCTTCTCTCCCTCAACCAACAAATACCCAACGTGCTCCTTCCACTGACAATGACCACTGCTGTACCCAAACACTAGCTCGCAACAACCCTTGCTACTCCCCTTATTTGATCCCACGTCCTCCATTTGTACACAACACCCATGCATTTAACCATCCCTGCTCTCACGTCCATACCATGATACCAACCATCAATTGCTCCGCATTTTTCTGTCCACCATAGTCGCATATTTTATGATGCTCCCAACTGATGTTCCATCCTTCCCTTCTCAACTTGAACTCAACGCTTCATAGAAGAAAAACAAACCGAAACCACTAATTTACCCAATACTAATATGAACAGTGCGTTCCCTCCTCTGTCGATCAACTCCATCTCCTCATTCCACCCTACAACCATCGCGACAGCATTGTAGTTTGTTGCTTGGAAGTTCGGCTTTTCAAAAGAGAATAAGAAGGTCTGTGTATTTAGTTTTAATGAAGATGGCGGCTTCTCTTTTTGATTCTCAGAAGACTAAAAACGGAAGTTAGGTTATAAGAGTGGTGAGGTTATATAATGTTTTAAATGTTAGGAACGAAAGAAGTGTGGTGTGACACGTTGGTGAGGAAATTTAGTGGAAGAGAGAAAAGATCGTGTCCCTTTTATTTCCACGCGTGAAATGAGTAAACCTGGCTTTAGTTTTGATCAGAGAAAGATGGGGCGATATTTAGGTTTAAGTTATAAAATTTAACGTACCCCATTTTATATAATTCTATCCATATACGAGTTGCTAGGAACAGAAATAAAAACACTGGTGAGACGAGAAATGTTCCACGATCCCAAAAATATAATAATACCGGTAGATTGACTCATATTTTGAAACCTCAAAATGTTGATTACAGGGTGCGAAATACTTCAAATAAAAAGTCGCTTATTAAATTAATTAAAAATTTCTATAAAATTCTAAAAATTAAATTATCACTACGCCTCAAAAGAACCTCGTCTAAATTCACAACCGATTTCTAGTTATATCGAATAAACCGATACGGTCGATAAACGATTCTACAGCGACTATTCTGAAATTTGATTTGGACATATCTCAAAATCTACACGACGAAATCCCGATTTTTCTCTTCCATTAGAAAGATATACTCCACCAGCTCCACACTTTTCTTGTTTCACCGAAATCCGGCTTAAAATGAATCCTGTACATTCAGTTGAAGTTCGAATCGCCAAATTACGAACTGCAGCGCCATTTCAAGCTCGTTTACAATTATATTATAAACTATACGTTCAACTGTCGATGATTGAATATATTCGTTATTCAAATTCAATTCCAAGCTGAATTAAACATCACAGATGATCTGGTTCACACCATATCGTCATTTCGGCCAATTCTGATCATTTCAGAATTAAATATATTATTTAATTTATTATTTTAATTAAATACTCATCATTATTAAATTCCACGGCCATTAAATTCACTAACCCACCATTTATATAATTAAATAAATTAATTCTAATACCTCTGCCAATGCGGGTCATTACACAAGTCGTCCATGGTTTGTGGACGATGGGTGTCAGGTGCTGCTAAGCACTGTCTGCATCCTAGTATATATTTCTAACTAGAAAATAAATTAAAAGTGAGAAGTTCTCACCTTTGGGTTCCACTCCGCCATGCTTTGATTGTCGATCTATGTAGTATATCTACGTTAAAAAATATATTTTTAACCAATCAATAATTATTTCTTTTTATGATTATTTTATAAATAACATACATAGGCTAAAAGTTATATTTTTATCTTTATAAAAATAATTTCATATTTTTATAACCACGCTACATAGTTAAAAATCACAATTTTCTATTGCTACTATATAGATAAAAATCGTATCTTTCTATCGCTAATGAATATATAAAAATCACATTTTTACATTGCTATTCAAATGATAAAAATCGTATTTTTACTTCGCTAACTTCATAGTAAAAATTATATTTTTACTTACCTTTCATACATAAAAATCATATTTTTACTTTGCTTCCCTAGATAATAAAAATAATATTTTTATATCTTCTATATAATAAAAAATATATTTTTACCTTGCTACATATATAAAGATCAAATTTTTATTATCTATATAATATAAAAATCATATTCTTATTATTTCTATAAAATAAAAATCTAAACTTTCTTTATATAAAAATATTAACTTTCTTCATATAAAAATATTAGCTTTCTTCATGCAAAAATTGATTTTTATAATTTTAAAAAGTAATTACACTAAAATAAACAAGCAAATAAGTAGTAAAATAAAAAAGACTTACAGTAAAAATATCGAGAAGGGGAGGGGGGAGGTTGCGTCCGCCGGAGGTGGGGATCCGGCTGCTGCACTCCGGAGGTGGAGAAGAGGAAGCAGGCGGAGGGGCGGTGGGGGAAGTGGAGGGGCGATGGGTCTTTGCAGTGGAGGTGGTTTTCTTCGAACGAAGACTCGTTCTGGGGGGCTCTAACGCGAGGAGAGTGCTTGGAGGTGGGAGGCGTCGTCGCTAGGGGGTTGGAGGCGGGCGGAGGGGGCGGCGATTGGCTAGGTAGGGCACGCGGCATCGAATTTTTTTTTTAAAATTTTCAGATCCGAATGAATAACGTTAGGGGGGGGATAAAGTAAAGGGGTTAACTTTTATTAATATATATAATATTTATTTAATTTAATTTTTTCTATAAAGAGCACATTTTACGTTTGAACCGCAAATCAAACCCAATGACTGTTGCCCCTAGCTAATTACCCACATTCCGAACACAGTGGGATATGTTTTGTAAGCCTGTTCAGCCGTTTCGATCAGTTTTCGTCAGAATCCAAAATATAACTCTATATATTGAATTAGAACGCACATTTCAATTTACTGGGGTCACATATGGACTCTGAAAGTTCCAGAAAAATTATTTCTAGCTTCGTATTGACGATACGGTCCTAACAAAACTAATTTCGTCAAATTTGGAGACTGTTTGAAAATTGGCCATTTTCTGGTCGATCCAAATTGACTTAAACTGTTAAAACACGTTTTCTTTTGCTACGCTCACATATTGATTCAGAAAATTATGATTCTTGGAATCAAGCAATAATTCGACATCCCGGATCCAACAAAAGTGGTTTCGTCGAAAACGGAGGTCGTTTGCAAAATTTCCATTTTTAAGGGCGATATTTCCATAGCGACTATTCTAAATATTCAACTGGGCATATCTTTTTATTCCCGCTATGAAATTTCATTTTTTCTGATTCGTTGGAAAGATATTTTCAAATAGATTCTAATATTTTTGGTTTTGCTAAAATCCGATTTCTTTTGAATCCTGTACATTCATTTGAAATTTGAAATTTGAAATCGAAATTTCAAACTACCGCGCCATTTTCAATTCCTTTTATAATTCAAATAAATATTTATGTTCTAACATCGATTCGTATAACTATATACATTCCAATTCTATTCAAAATAATTTCTTGTCATTATTATATAAAATAATTCCTCAACTTGTTTGGGATATATGGCTTTGTTGTTGTTGTTATTATTATATAAAATAATTTGTTTTAAATATTCAAAACCCATTAAAATTGCCAAAATAAAAATTTTAAATTGGTTCAGATTTTCCGGGTTGTTACAATCTCCCCCGCTTAAAATCTTTTCGTCCTCAAAAAGGAACGGACTTGAAAGTTGTTTTACAAACCAACTCAACTTTCAGTTTGGCTTTCATTCTCCAATTTTTCAGTTTCTAAGAATTTTCTGATTCTTCAAAATTTTGCTAACACCCTAAATTTTCTAAAAATTTGGCCATAACCTCCTTTGTACGGGAGCACCGGGAAAATCCCCAAACTGCCGCACAGGCCCTCTCATCTCAAAATGAAAAAGAAAAAGCCAAGCGACTAGCCAATTGGCTCATAAAATCATCCAAATCCAATAAATTGTAAACATGTACCAATTTGTCGGGCATACAATTTTATTCCTCTACTCTAGCCTCCTTGCAATGACCTGTTCAATATATATGCATGTACATGTATGCATGTACATGTATGCAATTTCAAACAATTTTCAATACAGTTCGATGTTTGATACAATTGGGTTATACGTACCATTCTTTCTCATAATGGTTTTATTAGATAATAAATAATCATACAACACAACCATCAATCAATTAGTGGATTAATGTTTCAAACATATAACTTTACTATATATACAGAAAATCATATTTTTGATGCCAATTCACAACAATAAGCCCTATCTAGTTTTGGTTCTCACACCAGTCAATTGGAAATATATAGAAATCCCACTTTCGAAACTCGAACATGAATATTGGTGATGGAGCTCCATCATCAAAATCATCTTCGAGCGACTAGAGTGTGATACCATATCTATCCAGTATATTAAAATTTCGAATATACGTTTGTAAGGCGCATATGCAAAATCTTTATATACTCGATTGTCCAAATTCAATATAAAATAGATATTCAAATACATTGAATAAGGTCTAAATTTTCAAAACAATTTTTTTTTGTTTTCATTTTAAAAATATACTCTTCACACTTGTTCTAGGATACTTCTAATCCAATCTCTAACGAGTCATTCTCATTGGATATTACTAATCAATTCTCTGATGAATTCTTTCGTTTGGTTCTATCGTGCCTTGTTCTCGAGCTCTGTAAACCAAAGCTCTGATACCAAATGTGGTGACCCGAACTTCCCCGTGAAGGAAAGAACGAATTGCTTTGAGAACAAGACGAATCAGAACACAAACGATAGAACAATTCATTGTTAATTACAATAATTCCATCAGAATACAAGAATATACAGAGTATGAATGAATATTATACTTCAGAGAAATATCAGAGATTTAAATTACATTACATAGCAGCGGAAAATAATATAAAACACAACTTAAAGAGATAAACGGATACAGAGATTTCTGAATATCATTCCAGCTGTAAACCAGGATCCTGTGAATATAATCTGCAAAACCAAAACTACTAGCTGCCCGTGTGGAAAATAGGGGCACCCACTGTTTAGGTTAAAATAATAAACTCCATGTCAGTCATGTGACTGGTGTGAGAACTAAAAAAGTTATTTAAAACTTTACTTTAAAAGAAAGTAATTCAAGGGACCACGCCGTATAACACGGAATGGGTTTCTTTCCAAGAATACTAGTGCATAGGACAAACAACGCAATGCTTTTTGGAAAATGAAGCTATTATAAGACCCAGGTTCCATCACACAATGCAACGCAAGCTGGAGGATAGGATTTTCCCTTATAATAGCCAAACATGCTTGATATGTTTAAAACAAATCATTTGATACTATTATAGTGTAAAGTGTCAAAATAACTTCAAATATAAATGTATCAATCATAGGCGGCATGGGTACCATCTATCATGTCGCCATACTAGGCTCTACAAATAAAACGAAATATCACGTATTGGAAATTGGATTTCCGTCTATGAGTCGAGGCTAGGGGATGGCTCCTCACCGATTCGAGACACTCTAGCACATGTCTCAGGATCCCCCGCAGTGAACCCTTGGGTCTTCAAGGCCGGTCCTCCCTTACATTTGAGGATTAGTTATTCCTGAACACACGTTTTCGGGTCCTATCGGACCTATCCATCGGCTCCCTAGAGACCGATATAACTGAGGCGCCTCGCAATCCAACAACCACATAGGTAATAATAATATAAATGTCTGGGCTAGTAAAACGCTGACACCACCCATAGCTAGAAAGAAATGTCGTGCACCCCCGGAGTCACGATCCTGTTTTTGACTCATACCGAGGTGTGAGGCTCGCGAATTAATGTCATACACAAAGCTTCGCTGTATTAAAGCCGTGCTTTGATCATCAACCACAAGACTCTGCTTTTCAACAAAAGCCTTGATCACTGCATCTCAGCATGTCACACAGGCAGTTCATGCCATGCGACTAATATCTATCGATATATAACCTATGAGCTCGTACGTCTCAGAGAAGGGCATTAAGCATGAGAATAAATTCTCCACCGCTAAACAGATATATATTTATTAGAAATCAATCAACATAGAATAAAATCCAATGTCAGACCCATAATCCATTTATAAGTCTGTTCTGGGTCTGAACGAAACTAGAGGCACCTTATTGCTCGTCCCGTATGTCCAATACAGGAGAGAGGTACTCGTATATTTGTCGATCTCCAAGTACGTCTGGACGCATCTTGGGTGTACAACCCAATCAAGATATTAGTAATCATCCAAACAATGTGAAGACCTCCGGTCTTCAACCACCATCTTCATCGTCGACTTATCGTCGAATCAGTTATTCAGAATGGGTATAAACCCGACTTTTCCGAATAACTAACGTATATAATAAACAAGTGCTATAAAACACAACATACGCCTCATTCCAATTCTGAATATTCTTTTATTCAAATATTCACATACTTTGGGAAAGGTTCCCATTAATTTTATCAAATATAAATTCTTCAAAATTTATTCTTTAATCTTCCTTTAGATGTCAATTCAAACCATGTTAAGGTTTCCAAATTAGTCGGGATTAGCGAACCACACCGAAGTAATCATTTATTTTATTTCCCAATCCCAACCTACTCATCCCATGGAGCAAAACTGTTCATACTCCATATCTAACACCACGGTGTTATCGGTAAATTTAATTACCATTTCATGTTCAAATCTAATTAAAGATTTAACTATCGCTAGGAGTAAAACTGACGATACTCCATTCTAGATTATTTCCCAAATTTTATAATTTAATTATCACATTCCATTTCAATCTAATTAAAGATTCGTTAAAACTCCACTTGGTTTTAATCCTCCCAAAAATCAATATTAATGATTATTTAACTTGGGAAATCATATCCTGTCTTTAACTAGGTTAAAGAACCAATGTCATTTAAAACACAGTTCATGATAAGCCCAAAATCACATTCCATTCCATCAGCCTCTAACCGTAAATTAGCAAGTGAACAATTCCCTAAGTGTTAACCCCGAAGGCCGAAACCAACATCAGATCAATACCCAGGAAACCATTCAACTTAACTAATCTCCAGTTAGTTTCTGATTTTCTTAACTCCATAGGGTCTAAGAACAGTATTATTAAAGATACCATTCACGACAACCCAAAACCTCATTCCATTGTTAATCGGGTTAAAGGACAAGTGTTATTTTAAAACACCGTTCACGATAAACCCAAATCACATTCCATTAATTATGGAATCTTCACGGTAAGACAAATCAATATATAATCGATATCAATTTCTGTATCCGACCAATAATATAAATGGAATAACGGAAAAGCCTTTTAAATTCCATATGTATTAATAGTCTTCCGCCACAGAAGTTCACTTCGATTATTATCAATCGAATTCCATTCAATTCCAATTTAATATATTAAATTGGAAAACGTTACTTTGGAAAATTTCTGTTAAATCTTAATAAAAAGATTTATAAATCCCAAATCACATTTCATTGTAAATCGGGTTAAAGAACGAATGTCGTTAAAAACACAGTTCACAATAAACCCAATTCACAGTCCATCAGTCTCTAACCGTAAATTAGTAAGAGAACAATTTCCTAAGTATTGACCCCGAAGGCCAAAACCAACATCAGATCAATACCCAGGAAACCGTTCAACTTAACTAATCTCCAATCAATTTCTAATTTAATTAACTCCATTGGGTTTAAGGACAGTATTATTTACGATACCATTCACGACAAACCCAAATTCCAATTTGATATTAAATAAAAGGCTCTGAATAGAAAATATATCGGCTTATATTCAATATCAAATTCTTAAACTGACAAATATTGTATTGGGATAACTATATATATATCTTCCAAATTCCTCCACAATATTCGTATAATCACAAAATCCAATATCGAAATATTCTAAGGGTAATTTCTGTTCAAATCCATTCCAATTCATATATTGGAAATTCTTCTTATTCTTAAAACCATTTCAAACCCAATTTATTTATTTAAAAATATTAGATTTTTAATTCTAGTTCATAATTAGTTCATTTCGATAAAAATATATTTTTATCTTTTCAAATGTGGAATTTTTCATCCTAATTCTTTCCAAGTCATTTATTATGTTTTTACACAAATTATTGATATTTTTAATAATTTTATCAAGGCCCGTACGGTCGATTTCCATAAACGGTCATCGAACTGCACTTACAACGACCATTTCCAAATTTGATTTGGACATAATTCCAAATACAACCGTTAGATTTCAAATCTCCCATATTCATTAAACAGCTCTTTTCGATATGAACCCAACGGTTCTAGTTTTAGGAGAATCGACGGTCGGATCTCCCGTAATGTCCGTTCGAAGTCAATGGTCGAAATTCGCGAATTGCCGCGGCGCGTACTATTCAGGCCATTATATTATATATATATAATATATATATTTCATCGATTTCCATTTAAAGCGTAATTTATAAATAGTTTTAAATTCATTTTCAAAACGATTTCAACTTCATATTCAATTTCACATCAAAATTGAATATTCCATATCATCGATATATAAACGATAGTATTTTCAAAATATTAGATTTTGAAATCAAATCCTTTTCGATATTCATTATAAAAATGAGTAAAATCGATATAAATATCGTTACGTCAAAATGGAGTTAATCTAATCAACACGGCTTTATATATTTAAATATTCGTGTTCATCCCAAATCGGACATCAAAATCAAATTTTGATCTTTTACTAAATATTATTTTAAAATATTCGTTATTTTAAAATATTCCTTCTTTCTGTACAGGAATCGGACACAGTCAATTACCATATCATGTTGGTTATATGGATTTCATACAATACATGTATACAACAACAATCAAACATAGACAATCATCATCCAAAGTGCATTCTACACTACATAAGCATCAAATATAAATATTCAACGCTCACACAGCTTGTCAACCAATCGATTAACATACAACTAGCTATTGGGATTAATGTATGTCCAATATCATCCCAATACCTGTATGGGGTTTCAAACAATCAAACACGGGTTTTATTTGTGCAGTTGGGCGATATGTAAAATTTATCGTCCCAATCCATATCAGTTAAATGTGTGTACATAAACAAATCGTCCGATTTGTTTATAAATATTTATTTTATTCATATACACGTTAAAAATTATATTTTTAACTATAAAATATTTTATTCCATTCCACATCACAATCAATTTTCACTACACTATCAAATCAAACAAGTCGTCCATGGTTTGTGGACGATGGGTGTCGAGTGCTGCTAAGCACCGTCTGCATCCTAGTATATATTTCTAACTAGAAAATAAATTAAAAGTGAGAAGTTCTCACCTTTGGGTTCCACTCCGTCGTGCTTTGATTGTCGATCTATGTAGTATACCTACGTTAAAATTTATATTTTTAACTAATCAATAATTATTTATTTGTATGATTATTCTATAAATAACATACATAGGCTAAAAATTATATTTTTATCTTTATAAAAATAATTTCATATTTTTATAACCACGCTACATAGTTAAAAATCACAATTTTCTATTGCTACTATATAGATAAAAATTGAATCTTTCTATCGCTAATGAATATAATAAAATCACATTTTTACATTGCTATTCAAACGATAAAAATCGTATTTTTACTTCACTAACTTCATAATAAAAATTATATTTTTAACTTACCTTTCATACATAAAAATCCTATTTTTACTTCGCTTCCCTAGATAATAAAAATCATATTTTTATTTCTTCTATATAATAAAAACTATGTTTTTACCTTGCTATACATATAAAGATCAAATTTTTATTATCTATATAATATAAAAATCATATTCTTATTATTTCTATAATATAAAAATCTAAACTTTCTTTATATAAAATATAAACTTTCTTCATATAAAAATATTAGCTTTCTTCATATAAAAATTAATTTTTATAATTTTAAAAACTAATTACAATAAAATAAACAAACAAATAAGTAGTAATAAAAAATAAAGATTCACAGTAAAAATCTCAAGAGGGGGGGTTGTTGCGTCCGCCGGAGGTGGGGGCCCGGCTGCTGCACTCCGGAGGTGGAGAAGAGGAAGCAGGCGGAGGGGCAGTGGAGGAAGTGGTGGGGGGCGACGGGTCTTTACGGTGGAGGGGGTTTTCTTCGAACGAAGACTCGTTCTGGAGGGGGGGCTCTGACACGAGGAGGGTGCTTGGAGGTGGGAGGCGTCGTCGCCGGGGGTTGGAGGCGGGCGAAGGAGGCAGCGGTTAGCTAGGGAGGGCGCGTGACATCGAATTGTTTTTTTCTTCTTTTTAATTTTTCAGATCTGAATGAATAACGTGGGGGGGGGGATAAAGTAAAGGGGTTGACTTTTATTAATATATATATATATATTTATTTAATTTAAATTTTTCTATAAAAAGCACATTTTTTGTTTGAACCCCAAATCAAACCCAACGATTATCACTCCTAACTAATCACCCTCATTTCGAGCACGGTGGGATATGTTTCGTAAGCCAGTTCGGCCGTTTCGATCAGTTTTCGTCAGAATCCAAAATATAACTCTATATATTGAATTTGAACGCACATTTCAATTTACTGGGGTCACATATGGACTCTGGAAATTCTAGAAAAATTATTTCTAGCTTCGTATTGACGATACGGTCCGAACAAAACTAATTTCGTCAAATTTGGAGACTATTTGTAAAACGTCCATTTTCTGGTCGATCCAAATTGACTGAAACTGTTAAAACACATTTTGTTTTGCCACGCTCACATATTGATTCAGAAAATTATGATTTTTGGAATCTAGCAATAATTCGTCATCCTGGATCCAACAAAATTGGTTTCGTCGAAAACGGAGGTCGTTTGCAAAATTTCCGTTTTTAAGGGCTATATTTCCATAGCCACTATTCTGAATTTTCAACTGGGCATATCTTTTTATTCCCACTATGAAATTTCAATTTTTCGGATTCGTTATAAAGATACTTTCAAATAGATTCTAATATGTTTGGTTTTGCTAAAATCCGGTTTCTTCTGAATCCTGTACATTCATTTGAAATTTGAAATCGAAATTCAAACTACCGCGCCATTTTCAATTCCTTTTATAAATAAAATAAATACTTATGTTCTAACGTCGATTCATATAACTATATACATTCCAATTCTATTCAAAATAAATTTCTCATCGTTATTATTTAAAATAATTCATTTTAAATATTCAAAATTCATTAAATTTTCCAAAATAAAATTTTTAAATTGGTTCAGATTTTCCGGGTTGATACAGGGTTGGAGACACATTCTGGATAGCGGGCATCGCGAATAAATTCGTTGTCGAGTAGCCTATCCACCTCCTCTTTAAAAGCCACTGATCTTTCGGATCCTAACATTTGGCGCTTCTACTTGACAGGAAAAGGCTTAGGGTCGATACCAAGCTTGTAACAAGTGATTCCTAGGTTGATGCCACATATATCAAAGTGGACCCAACCAAATACATCAAGATTGGCCCGTAAGAAGTCCACAGGCTCTTCCTTTACTGGTGGGTGTAGTTGAGATCCAACTTTCAAGACTCAAGATGGGTCGATAGGGTTGATTGCGACGTCGATGATTGATTCCACTAGAGTATCATTGTCTTAATCGGGCTTTTCGTCCTTCCAAGGATCAATATCCTAAGAGAGATGGTTGTGGCGTCTGAGCCAGGACTCAATCTTTTGTGGTTACTATGCGCTGAGGGTTTTGGTGTAGAGTGTCATCTCCTTACCTTTTCCTTTTTCCTTGTTGATTGCATCTTCCCACTAAGCAAGATAGCAGGCTCTTGCCACGACTTGGTCACCTCGAATAAGTCTGTGTGATGACCGCTCATAGCCCTTACACTATACAAAAGAAATAATGCGCTGAAAGATGTGCACGACAACTATGGACGATCATCAGAGTAGATAAAAACAAGCGGAACCTATCATAGAACGCACAACGCAAGGATAAAATATAATAAAACATATACAATAGGTAATATTAGTGAAGCATATTTGAGCAGAAATCTCAAATTTTCAAAACAACAAGAAAGTATATCCTTACACCAGGATTGCAACATATGTCTGTACAAATTTGTCTCACTACAGCACTCAAAGTAGAATAACAAATAACGGAAATCCAAATACTATATAGTAAAAAAGATAGTACACTAGCCTCTTGCTAGTCTCCGAACTACTGTATCGTCCTTACTAAGCTATAACCTGTCACCTAGTCTGTCCATCCAAAATTGGATAAACAACCGAAGGTAATAAGAGGGAAGCATAAAACCTTGAGTCAGACAATAGTCTCAGTGAATGATAAAACAACTAACTAACTTCACCAATATAGTATATAAGAATGGGGAAATAAACTGACTAATTTACCCACAACATCTGAGAAGAACACCACTCCCATCTTCCCTACATCGGACAGTGATAGCCTTTACAATCCATACAACCAAAGGAACAATAATTCATCCATATTAATTAGAACAACCATTCAATCATGGTAAACCGAAGCAGCTAATCAGTAACACTCATAGCATCCATGAAAAAAAACCCCACCTCCATTAAGGTCACTCACAAAGGGAATGCCTTAACTTCGATGGAGCATTATAGGTAAAAGACACAGAAAATTTACAAGACAGAAATATAAGCAGCGGAAAATAAAACTAACATTTATTTCATACGTGGTTCAATACAAAAACCATTATAGTAAATTGTCTCAACACAACTTCCAAAAACACTTCATCATAATCTGTCTTGATTAAAACATAAAGAAGCATATAACATAAATAAAACTGCATAAATCCCCAAGTCTAGTGTGTCCAAAGCCATAGCCAAAGATAAGAGATTCCAAGCTATACATCACAGAGTCTTCAAGCATGGAAAGATGGATGGTCCAAATTAAGCTGAGTTATTCCCTCCTTGGCTACCTAAAGGGGGGGGGAAGAAAAGAAGACGGAAAAAAATGGATCAGACATAAGTTTGAGTAAGTCTAGTGACTTTTCAGTGTGTGAATAAGGAAAAGGGTCATGATAGGAATAAACTGAATATAGGACAGTACCAGAACAACAAACTAACATAAAGCTATATAAGGTAGGATAACCTGAATATACATCGCACCCATGTTTAATTCTTCTGCACTTATTTATACTTGTCCAACTAGCACCACGTGTTCATAGTGAGATGATTCCCTTATATCGATCGGCACCTACTAGCATACATTTATCACGTGTGTCCTTCGGCCTTCGCTTGACTGTAGATACCTATGCTGGTCCCACCAAGGGGTGTATCAAATCCTATGGTGGCAACCTGACACGATTCAAGATGCACAGTGTATGACTACTGATGCTCAGTGCCTGCTTTTTCCACTCCAGAGTACGTGCACGCCCGATACTCCGCCGGAACCTACACTGATCCACAACCGCCGATGTTTTTGACTGCTTATAATCAGCCTAGTAATCGTGCCCCAACCTGCCTAGTTCAGGGTCCCATGATACATCTACGTGGGTTACTGCTGAAATAGGTTCCTATTGCTAGGGTTTTCCAGTCAACATGTTAAATTGGTTAAGTGTCCAAATTTATCTTAACCGCACCCATCAGTTTAGCTAACATGTTGGATTGGTTAAGTGTTTCCTAAATTGACTCAACCCTACCTCTCTTGACTTAGCTTTATTAGAGCACCAACCACTCACATTAGACAGGTATTGTTATGGTCACTGGATGTGCCGGTCGGTTCCGTGCAGTTTTACACCACAACTCAGTCTAACCTCGGGTCATTTTTGGGCTCAACGCACTAACCACCCACATTAGACAGGTATTGTTGTGGTCACTGGATGTGTCGGTCGGTTCCTGGCAGTTTTAGTCTAACCTCGGGTTAGGCATATTCATCTTTTCTAAATTTATATTTTTATCCTTTTATGCTTATGTGTAAATTTGTCAACAATTTATTGTTATGGATCACTTTCCTTCTAAATCAAATTCATAACTTTTGGTAAGTAAATTATACCATTTCAGTTTCATACCATTTACATGGTTATGAGCCAAATATGTTAATTATGTATAATTTCAAGTTTTCCCCAACATTACCCCCGTTGTACGTTCGCAAAATTTCATAAGATGTTAGATTCGACATTTTAGCCTAACTAATAAACTAAAAGGGGAAAAGAGGAACTTGCAACATTCCAACATCATACAAAAATATGGATCTAACTACAGATGTGTCACATGAATTTGGAATAATATACTTTTAATTATGAACTTGCAAACTAGATCTATGCAACATGAATCATAAAATAATAGTATTACATAGAACTACCAAAATCTAATTAGACATGTAGTGGTGAACTTGCATAGGTTGAATCATGCTAATATTAATCTAACATAAAGGCATGTAGTCTTAACATGTAAAGTTGTAGATCTAAACATATAGGTTTACATAGTCATGTTTTTAACCTATAAACTTGCATGTATTCATAACATGATAGCATCACTTAACTTGCATAAACATGGCATAATTTCTAAATTAACATACAACATATAGATATCAGCACAAGGTCGTAGATCTAAATATGTACGCATAATGAATCTAAACAATTTGGCATGAACTATATGACTTAGCCTAAAACTTGTATAATATCACCAAACTTACATATGATAATTTCATAACATCATAGGTTTATTCATCAATTTCCACAAAACATGATAAACCACAATAATTCATAGGCATATACGATAGAACAGACATGAATAAACATAAATCAACATCACATACAACTTGATACAATTCTTTTTTACAATTCATTACGAATCATGTCTTTAATTCATTCACATCTGAAAAATAACTACACTTAAAAACAAAAAGTAATTCTTGAGTTCTGGGATCTGTATTCTGAAATTGAATTGCTCGCCTTTGATGTAGATCATTGAATTTTCTTAATTGAATTAGATTAGATTTAATTTTGACGTAGCTTCAATCTTGCCTTTGAGTTGAAAGAGATGACGGCTATTCTAGGTTCACCATCGACGGCATGGCGGCTCTTGGTATGAATATTTGTGATTTAGGGTTAAGAGTTAGGTTATTTTTATAGAGTTTTAATTAATTAGAGTCGTCAGATTAACACTAGAAATAATCAAGGCCATCCAGTCAAGACAGGATAACACCTCAGCCCTTATGACTCAGCAGGTAGTCAGAAATCGTCATCCTTTCAGATGTTTCCGGGGGGGGGAAGGGGAGGGGTAGGTCGACTTGTAGGGTAGGTTAACACTAGGGTCGACCTCCTGGTCGACCTGGCCTGGGCGGGTATTTTCCTACCCTGCCCTCTTCTGTGTTTAAATTTGAATTTCGAATTTTTGAAACTTCCGAAGGCCATAACTTCTTCATACGAAGTCCAATTCAAGCAAACTCGGACTCTATCTCAACCAGAATTCCGAGACGAACGCAATGGCGTATCCCGTTTCCCTTAATTCTCACATTTAGAATTAATTATTATTTAATTTGTTACTTTAAGGTTTATCGAAAACACGGGGTGTTACATTCTCCTCTCCTTAAAGGATTTCGTCCCCGAAATCTTCAAGTCAAGAAGAACGTATATCCTACCATCCAATCATCCATCTACTCAACCATCAAACACAGGCTTCCATTGTCCTTAAAAAGGCTCTAATGCTTTATGATTATATGCATAGTGTGTGTACATGTCCTTATCTAATGCAAAATCAGGCAATCTACTGATTCAGTTGACCTCCTTAATGCAAGTCATGTCGGTGTCATGCGTCCATAATGTATGCAATCTTCCCTAATCATACTTTTTACATGAGTGCACAATCATTCATACAAATGCAACATCCACATGATAACACACTAGGTTTCAATCATATATAAGTACATATATGCATATGCAATATGAAAGTGACTGAGCCGATCTAATACCTAAAGTGCGTGTATATGCATCCACGAGCAACCTCTTGCAACCATCAATCATAACATGTTTCTAATACATGTTTACATCCATTGGTTTCTACATAAGGATTGAGAACGGCACTGAGGAAAATACTAAAAAGATAGATACAAGTATGAACAAACTTAAGGAAAAAGAGATCAAAGATGTACCCTAAAAAAGAAAAGGGTAGGCTGCGCGTATTTTGGCCTCAGTCTCCCAAGTCGCGTCTTCCTCAGCGTCACTCCATCGAACTTTTACAAGTTTGACTTCGCGGTTGCATAGCTTCTTGACTTACATACCCAAGATACACATTGGAACTCTTCTCACAGTCACCTCTCGTTCTACTTCTACGTCCTCTAATATTCTTGGTTCCACCACTTCCGCAGACTCATGTAAGCACTTTCGTAAGTGAGAAACGTGAAAGACATTATGAACCCCAGCCAATCTTCCGGGCAGCTCTACTCTGTAAGCCATCTTCCCAATCCTTTCAATGATAGGAAACGACCCTACAAATCTTGAAGCCAACTTTCCTGCGGATCCGAAGCGAACGACGTTCCTCAAAGGAGATACTTTAAGGAAAACCCTATCCCCAACCTCAAACTCAAGGTCGGTCCTTCTCTTATCTGCGTAGGACTTTTGTCTATCTTGGGCAGTCTTCATTCTTTTTCGTATCAAGTCCACCTTCTCTGAAGTTTCTCTAATCGTATCGGGTCCAAGTATGAGCTTATCTGTAGACTCCCACCAACAAGTTGGTGATCGGCACGGTCTTCCATATAAAGCTTCGAAGGGTGCCATGCCTATGGTGGCTTGGTAGCTATTGTTGTAGGCAACCTCCACCAAAGGAAGGTGATCTTCCCATGTTCCTCCGAAGTCGAGAATGCATAATCTCAAGAGGTCTTCTAATACTCTATTCACACTCTCTGTCTGACCATCGGTTTGGGGGTGATAGGCCGTGCTTAAGCATAACTGTGTACCTACAGCCTCTTGCAAGCTCTTCCAAAACTCGCTCGTAAAGATAAGGTCTCGGTCGCTAACAATGCTGGAGGGTATCCCATGGAGTCGGACTATCTCTTTAAGATATATGGATGCTAAAGATGAGGCAATCCTTCTACTCTTAACGGGTATGAAGTGAGCGCTTTTTGTGAGCCTGTCCACTATTACCCAAATACTGGTATTGGCTCTTCTTAACCTAGGCAACCCATCAATAAAGTCCATCGAGATGCTATCCCATTTCCACTGTGGGACCTCTAGAGGATGAAGCAAACCACCAGGCTTCTTCTGTTCCGCCTTGACTTGCTGGCATACTAAGCACTTCGAGACGAATTCAGCTACATCCCTCTTCATGCCATCCCAAAAGAAAATCCTTTTGATGTCTTTGTACATTTTGTCTCCACTGGGGTGTATGGTCAACTTGGAATGGTGTGCTTCTTCAAGAACTTTCTTCACCAAATCCCTTGCTTGTGGGACGCATAGCCTCTCATCCCGTCTCAACCAACCCTTATCTTCGATGGAGTATCTATTGAGGTGAATAGAAATCTCACCCCTACTCAACTTACCTATCATATCTACTAGCTGAGGGTCTTCACGTTGTGCGGTCCCTATTTAGTCCAAAAGAGTAGGCCGCACCTCTAGCAATGCTAACAAACCAGTCACATGATCGACAGAGGGTCTAAAATCGAAGTTGGCTATGTACTCCAAGCTCTTCCTTTCAATAAAGAGAGGGCTTAAGGTCAACTTCTTTCTACTCATGGCGTCTGCTACCACATTGCCCTTGCCAGGGGTATAGGAAATCTCGA
The DNA here is from genome assembly GCA_030737875.1 of Allium sativum. NCBI lineage: Eukaryota > Viridiplantae > Streptophyta > Magnoliopsida > Asparagales > Amaryllidaceae > Allium > Allium sativum. The sequence goes on along the minus strand of JASFAX010000279.1, from coordinate 37,383 downwards.
AATTCTCGGATGCCAAGAATTCCATCCACCTCTGTTGCCTTAAGTTAAATCTTTCTGCGAGAAAAGGTACTTCAATGATTTATGGTCAGTATATAATTCAAACTTCTCACCTAGGAGATAATGGCGCCAAGACTTAAACGCAAAGACGATGGCAGCCAACTCTAGATCGTGGGTTGGGTAGTTTTTCTCATATATTTTCAGCTGTCGGCCTCCATAAGCTACTACCTTCCCTTCTTGCATCAAGACAATTCCTAATCCCGTACCATAAGCATCCGTGTATATGGTAAACATCTTGCTCCCATCCGGCAATGTCAGAACTGGGGATGTCATTAGAGCTCTTTTTAAGCGTTGGAAAGCAAGATCGCAATCCAAATCCCAAGTGAAAGTTAAGTTCTTCTTTTTCAACTTTGTAAGTGGAGCTGAGATTTTCGCAAAATCTTTGATGAAATTTCAATAAAAGCCCGCTAGCCTGAGAAAGTTTTGGACTTCGGTTGCATTCCATGGGACCTTCCAATCTTGTACCGCAACTACCTTTACGGGGTCCACAGCTAATCCTTCTTTTGACACCACGTGTCCAAGAAACCTTACTTCTTCCCTCTAAAAGTGGCATTTGGAGAATTTGGCTTTTAACTGGTGTACACGAAGAGTGTCCATGACTTCCTTTAGATGCTGAGCATGCTCTTCCTCACTCTTCGAGAAAATCAAAATGTCGTATACAAAGACCACCACAAACTTATTGAGGAACTCCCTAAACACCCTGCTCATCAAATCGGCGAAGTAAGCGGGTGCGTTTTCAGGCCAAAAGGCATGACAATCCATTCGAAGAAACCATACGGAGTTCTGAATGCGGTCTTGTCGATGTTGTCTTCAGCCACTCTCAGCTGATGAAATCCGGTAGCTAAATCTGGTTGGGAGAAAACCGATGCACCTACAAGCTGATCGAACAAGTCGTCTATTCTTGGGAGTGGGTGCCTATTCTTCTTGGTCAGCTTGTTAAGCTCCCTATAATCGACACATAGGCGAAGCGAACTGAACGCTTTAGTTGTGGACACTACTGGAGCACCGCATTCAGAAATACTCCGCCTTTTAAACCCCTTCTCAAGCAGATCTTTAACTTGCTTGTTGAGTTCTTTCCTATCCCTTGGAGCCATGTGTCTAACGGGTAGAGCGACGGGTTTTGTGTTATCAATGAGGTATATGCAGAAGTCTATCTCTCGCTTCAGAAGTAACCCTTTAACCTCTTCAAAGACATCTGAGTATTCACGGACTACTCTAATAGACTGCAAATTCTCAATAGACGCATCCAGAGATTCTAGATAACTAAGCATAACAGAGTTCATAGGATTACAAAAAATTTCGAGAGTGTTACCAATGCGAGTCATGAGTCTAACCACTATCTTTTCACAGTCGAGGATGGCACCATTACTGGATAGCTAGTCCATGCCTAGAATTAACCCATAGCCCGTGATGCCCAAAACATAGGCATTGCATCTAAACCCCACACTGAATATAGAAATTTCCAAATCCAAACAGATCATTGACAAATAAGTTGAGCCCCCAATTGGATTTGAAACAACCAAGGGATCCTCTACTAAACTGGTGTCTAGGTGCAGAGATTCATCTAAAGCAGTAGATATAAAAGAGTGCGATGCGTCAGAATCAAAGAGTGTATGAACATGATGATCAAAAAGATAAACTAAACTTTCAACAGAAACATTTCTACCTTGTTCTTGCGGAGGTGCCATGAGAGCGTGGACCTGTCCTCCAGAAGTAAATCTAACTCTCTGCCCTTGCCCTTGCTTTCTTGGGCAGTCCCTAGCCATGTGTCCTGCCTCGCCGCAATGGAAACAGCCAACCATCTTTCTTTTCTTCTTCCTGTAGTCCTTAACCAGATGTCCAGGAATGCCACAAAAATTACACTTCCTCTTATCATGGGTTTTGTTGTTTTCCCGCCTTCTTGGAGTCTGTCTTCTTGCTCTGTGATCCTTCCCATTTCTTATCTTGAGATGCTTCCACCTTTGTCTCCTTCGTGCCAACCTTATCTTCTTCTTGTAACAGTGCCATGTCCACCAGTCTTTCATAAGTCGCACCCATAGGTATATGGGACATAGCTACGCTGTGCAGTGGCTCATTCAATCCTTTAACGAAGCGGAGAGCCTTCTTATGAGGAGTGTTCACTAACTCCAATCTGAACCTAGCCAACTGATTAAATTTGTTAACGTACTCCTTGACTGACATACGTCCCTGTCTGAGAGCTAAGAACTTCTCCATCTGTAGGCTTCGTTCAGCTTGTGAGAGGAAATTCATTTCAAACCTCATCATAAAACCCATCCAAGTTCCAATTAGTCTTTCAGCGTTAGTGACTTCCCACCAATAGGAAGCTTCGTCTTTGAGCAATCATACCGCCAACTGTATCTTCTGCCTATCATCCACTTCGAAGATCTCGAACAAATACTCAGTTTCTTTGATCCAGTTTCTTGCTTCCACAAAGGATTCATTTCCATTGAAGTTCTTTCCACCCATGGCTCGAAAGTCCCTACATATTGTTTAGAAAGCATTCGCTCGAGGAGGAGGAGGAACCGCTGCAGCTGGGGGAGGAGGAATGTCTGTTGGGCCTGCGTCGTTGGCCCTAGCCTCTAGGTACCTCCTGAACCAGCCGGGTATCGGTACACGCTTTGGAAGGTTAAGATTCCCAGACATGCTGAAACAAAAAAGGAAAGACTCAAGACAAAGGATAGAAAGATAGTGCACATAGCCTTGCGGAATTATGCCTTTTAAAGTAAAATAACACTTTTTTCATGAAAAATGCTTCTTTTTGAAAATAGTTTTCAAAAACTTTTATTTGATCTAGTAAACCTTTGCTTTGATACCAAGTGAAACGCCCCACCTCCATTAAGGTCACTCACAAAGGGAATGCCTTAACTTCGACGGAGCATTATAGGTACAAGACACCGAAAATTTACAAGACAGAAATATAAGCAGTGGAAAATAAAACTAACATTTATTTCATACGTGGTTCAATACAAAACCCATTACAGTAAATTGTCTCAACACAACTTCCAAAAACACTTCATCATAATCTCTGTCTTGATTAAAACATAAAGAAGCATATAACATAAATAAAACTGCATAAATCCTCATGTCTAGTGTGTCCAAAGCCATAGCCAAAGATAAGAGATTCCAAGCCGTACATCAAAGAGTCTTCAAGCGTGGAAAGATGGACAGTCCAAATTAAGCAGAGCTATTCCCTCCCTGGCTACCGGGGGGGACGAAAGAAAAGGAGACGAAAGAAAAATGGATCAGACATAAGTTTGAGTAAGTCTAGTGACTTTTCAGTGTGTGATTATAAGGCAGGATAACCCGAATATACATCGCACCCATGTTTAATTCTTCTGCACCTATTTATACTTGTCCAACTAGCACCACGTGTTCATGGTGAGATGATTCCCTTATATCGATCGGCTCCTACTAGCATACATTTATACGTGTGTCCTTCGGCCCCCGCTTGACTGTAGATATCTGTGTTGGTCCCACCAAGGGGTGTATCAAATCCTATGGTGGCAACCCAACACGATTCAAGATGCACAATGTATGACTACTGATGCCCAGTGCTTGCTTCTTCCACTCTGGAGTACGTGCACGCCCGATACTCCGCCGGAACCTACACTGATCCACCATCGCCAATGTTTTTGATCGCTTATAATCAGCCAGTAATCGTGCCCCACCCTGCCTAGTTCAGGATCTCATGATACATCTACGTGGGTTACTGCTGAAATGGGTCCCCGTTGCTAGGGTTTTGCAGTCAACATGTTAAATTGGTTAAGTGTCCAAATTTACCTTAACCCTACCCATCAGTTTAGCTAACATGTTGGATTGGTTAAGTGTTTCCTAAATTGACTTAACCCTACCTCTCTTGACTTAGCTTTATTAGAGCACCAACCACTCACATTAGACAGGTATTGTTATGGTCACTGGATGTGCCAGTCGGTTCCAGGCAGTTTTACACCACAACTCAGTCTAACCTCGGGTCATTTTCGGGCTCAACGCACTAACCACCCACATTAGACAGGTATTGTTGTGGTCACTGGATGTGCCGGTCGGGTCCTGGCAGTTTTAGTCCAACCTCGGGTTAGACATATTCATCTTTTCTAAATTTATATTTTTATCCTTTTATGCTTATGTGTAAATTTGTCAACAATTTATTGTTATGGATCACTTTCCTTCTAAATCAAATTCATAACTTTTGGTAAGTATATTATACCATTTCAATGCCATACCATTTACATGGTTATGATCCAAATATGTTAATTATGTATAATTTCAAGTTTTCCCCAACGTTACCCTTGTTATACATTCGCAAAATTTCACAAGATGTTTGGATCGACATTTTAGCCTAACTAATAAACTATAAGGGGAAAAAGTGGAACTTGCAACATTCCAACATCATACAAAAATATGGATCTAACAACAGATGTGTCACATGAATTTGGCATAATATACTTTTAATTATGAACTTGCAAACTAGATCTATGCAACATGAATCATAAAATAATAGTATTACATAGAACTACCAAAATCTAATTAGACATGTAGTGGTGAACTTGCATAGGTTGAATCATGCTAATATTAATCTAACATAAAGGCATGTGGTCTTAAGCTGTAAAGTTGTAGATCTAAACATATAGGTTTACATAGTCATGTTTTTAACCTATAAACTTGCATGTATTCATAACATGATAGCATCACTTAACTTGCATAAACATGGCATAATTTCTAAATTAACATACAACATATAGATGTCATCACAAGGTCGTAGATCTAAACATGTATGCATAATGAATCTAAAAAATTAGGCATAAACTATATGACTTAGCCTAAAACATGTATAATATCACCAAACTTACATATGATAATTTCATAACATAATAGGTTTATTCACCAATTTCCACAAAACATGATAAACCACAATACTTCATAGGCATATACGATAGAACAGACATAAATAAACATAAATCAGCATCACATACAACTTGATACAATTCTATTTTACAATTCATTACGAACCATGTCTTTAATTCATTCACATCTGAAAAATAACTACACTTACAAACAAAAAGGAATTCTTAAGTTCCGGGATCTGTATTCTGAAATTGAATTGCTCGCCTTTGATGTAGATCGTTGAATTTTCTTAATTGAATTAGATTAGATTTGATTTTGACGTAGCTTCAATCTTGCCTTTGAGTTGAAAGAGATGACGGCTATTCTAGGTTCAACATTGACGACATGGCGGCTCTTGGTATGAATATTTGTGATTTAGGGTTAAGAGTTAGGTTGTTTTCATAGAGTTTTAATTAATTTAGAGCCGTCAGATTAACCCTAGAAATAATCAAGGCCATCCAGTCAAGATAGGATAACACCTCAGCCCTAATGACTCAGCAGGGAGTCAAAAATCGTCATCCTTTCAGATCTGCCCGGGGGGGGGGGGGTTGGGTCGACCCCCAAGTCGACCTGTAGGGTAGGTCGAGACTAGGGTCGACCTCCTGGTCGACCTGGCCTAGGCGGGAATTTTCCTGCCTGCCCTCTTCTGTGTTTAAATTTGAATTTCGAATTTTTGAAACTTCCGAAGGCCATAACTTCTTCATACAAAGTCCAATTCACGCAAACTCGGACTCTATCTCAACCAGAATTTCGAGACGAACGTAATGGCATATCCCGTTTCCTTTAATTCTCACATTTAGAATTAATTATTTCTTAATTCGTTACTTTAAGGTTTATCGAAAACACGGGGTGTTACAATCCAGATTATATATATCTCATGTAAATCAGCTTAATCGAATACAACATTCCTTAAGCACAAACCGCAAAGGCCGAAACCAATATCAGACAGGTGCCTAAGAAACATCTCTCCGATATCAGACAACCTACATGGGATGGTACAAACAAAGAAATTAATCATCCATGACAGACTCTAGCTATCACTGCCAATCCTGCTTTGAAACCACAGTTAATCGTATGGCTAGCCTATACAGCCATCCGTCAAGGGCTAATGGTAACCCCGGTTCTAGCAAAACCCCATACGCCTTTTCACCGATACGTATCTAAGCCTTTTCACCGATACCCAAGGTACTCGAACTACATCCGACCTTTTAGGTACTCCCTTATTATACCCCTTCTTTGAGCCTGCTAGAACCTATGACAACGATAATTCTCGGCCTTCAGTATCTCTACTCATCTTCACTTGCGACTATCAATAAGCTCAGAACACTTTAGAGCGACCATTACTTGACACGAGCTCAATACATCCTTGAGTCGTTCTTTCACATGAACTCAATACATCTTTGAGTCATTTCCACATCCGTTATATACAACAAACAACGAACAAATCACATCACTTCGAACATCCTCATCTGGACTCTCGTCGAAGCCACCATCTCAACACCCTTGAGTTATCACCACATCCGTTGCATTTCAACGATCAACGATTGCATCACATCACTTTGATCATTCCTACTTGAACTCTCTTCGAAGCTAGAACCATCATCGACTAAAAAACAAGCTTCATTTGGTTTATACTGCATTTCACAGCATTTTCAGTTTTTTCACTATGAAAACTGGCTAAAATGTCAAAACAGCCTTCTACAACACTTCTGAAATGCTATCATATCCCCTGGTTCAATTCTGCATCAATCCGTCACCGATCCATCACTGATCCATCAACGATCCATTCTGTCACAGATCCATCACAGATCTGAGTTGATCCATTCATACGCGGGCCATCACAGATCCGTCACAAATCCATCATTGACCAACCCATCAAAAATCCGTCACTGACCGACCCCTTTATGATCGATCGACCCATCACAAATCCGTCAAACTGACACTGACCAACCCCTTCATGATCGACCGACCCATCATAAATCCGTCACTGTCCGACCCGTCACAGATCCGTCACTGACCGACTCTCTATGACCAACCGACCTGTCACAAATCCATCACTGACCTACCTGCCACAAATCTGTCACTGACCGATCCATTCTGTCACTGATCCATCGTAGATCTGGACCATGCACGAGCCATCTATACACGATCCATCCATGCGTGATTCATCCATGCGCGATCCATAACTGATCCATCACAAATCCATGACCGATCCCTTCCGTCAATGATCCAAACGCAGATCTGGAGCGTGCGCGATACATCTATGCATGATCCATCCCATATTTGTCACAAATCCATGACTGACCCTGCATTTCCGACTTGTTTCCCAAGAAATCCACCATGGTGCGCGACCGACCTCCCCTAAGCGCGACCCATAACCTACACCACTCCAATGCAACTCCAATTTCGACCAAAACTCCACCAATCGATACAATCGACGAAACTAACTCAACCAATTCACCAAATACAACTACAAACATATTATGAAACCAATAACATCATCAATTTGGCAATTTCATCAATAATTATGTGAAACTCACCAAAATCACCATAAATGCAAATATGAACAAAACTGTGGATCTAACTTGCATAATCATATGGAATAGCATAGAAATAACATAAAATCATAGATTTAAACGTACTAAATGAGGTCATAGCGTGATTCATATGGAAATGAACTTGTCATGGTATAGATCTATGGTAAAACAGTTGAAATGGATGAAAAACATGATCAAACACTCATACACTTTATTGAATCCATGTGAGAGATGTAAATCACTCACTGGTTCTCCATAAAAAGCTAAAATTGATGAAATATGAATTCGAACAACAAGCACGTCGCACCAAACACTTTGATCCGATGAATCCTTGCCTCAATTGATGTAGATCTAGCCTCCAATGGTGTAGATCTATGATTTCCCTCCTTGGATTATGATTTCTAATGGTGGAAAAGTGTAAGTGGAAGAAGGAGCTCAAGGCCACCTAATGAGAGAATGGGAGAAGTAACCTATTCTCCATACCCCTCACCCCCTATTTATAGTTTCCACTAACCCAAAAATTGGCCTCCCCAATTCAGCCCATTAGGCTCTCCAAACTTGAACAACCAACTGAAAAACCTTAAAACAGCGATTCCTCCCAAACCGCTGAGCCAAATCCTTAGTGTAACCACTCTACGGAAAGGAAATCATTAATTCCTTTCCAATGGCACAAGTCTCGCCCTCTGATCCGACCTGAGTCATAAGTTATGCCCTGTACAAGACTGACTGGGGAAACATAGTCATAAACAAAATTGGTAAAAATTATGGACATTTCTCGCATCCCCATAAGAAACATATTAAAAGATGAAAATGATCCAACCCTCAGAGAATAAAATAAAAATATTTTATGATCTTCCGATACTTAAAATGCGACATAACTTTTCTGACGATCTTGGGCTGCCTTCATTCATTGCCGAACGATCTCGATACAATCCGAGGTTTCTCTAATCATCTCAGGCCCAAGTATCAACTTATCTCCAGACTCCAGTTCCTAACCAGCAAGCTGGAGAATTGTACGGCCTCCCATACAACGCCTCATATGGTGTCATCCCAATACTCGACTAGTAGCTATTATTATATGCAAACTCAATAAGGTGTGGATGTCCTCCCATGCTCCCCCAAAATCCATCTTTAGGACACCATGGAATCGAACTATCCATTTCCCATAAAGCTCAGCCAATTTCGATGCCGTCCTAGGCGACTTGATAGGAATGAATCTCGTACTTTTGGTCAAACGATCAACGATGACCCAAATCCCTTTGTTTCCTACCCTGGTTCTAGGTAGTCCATCGATAAAATTCATCGATACTTGCTCCCACTTCCACATAGGAACTTCCAATGGCTGAAGCAAACCACTTGACTTTTTCTGTTCAGCTTTCACCAACTGACAGTTCATGTACTTGGTAATGCACCTTCCAATAGCTCGCTTCATGTCGTGATACATCGTACTGCTACCGAGATGAATCGTCAACTTTAAGTGATGACATTCTCTCCGAACCTCATCTCTCAGTCCATCAATATCAGGAATAACTAATCGTCTTTGTTTCCGAAGCCAACTTTCTCTATCGACTTCGAACTCTTTATCTCCTGGTTCCAGATTCTAGACAAACTCAACAAGCATAGCATCTCACTTTTGGCTTTCGCCAACTCTTTTGATAAGTGTAGGTCTTATCGATAAGCTTGTCAACATTTCAAGTTCTGATTCGCATCTTGGCCCGAAATCAAACCTTGCCAAATACCCGAGGCTCTTTCATTCTGAAAACATCGCTCCTAGACTCGCTTATCTTCGACTCAATGCATCTGCAACTGCATTGCCTTTTCCTAGAGTATAGGCTATACCAAAATCATAAAATTCCAAAAACTCCAACCATCGTTGCTACCAAAGATTCAAATCCTTTTGGGAGAAAAGATACTTCAACGACTTGTGGTCCATAAACAACTCGAACTGAACCCCCAACAGGTCATGTCTCCACATCTTTAGAGCAAACACAATCGCCGCCAACTCTAAGTCATGAGTTGGGTAATTCCTTTCATGCGGCTATGTATATCGACTTGCGTAGGCCATTCTTAACTTTTGAATTCTCGTTGCCAAATTCGTCTGAGAAAACATTTTAGCTTCGTGAAGCTGATCAAATAAGTCATCAATCCTTTGCAACGGATACTTGTTCTTCTTAGTCACCTTGTTCAGCTCACGATAGTCCACACACAATCTTAATGAGCCGTCTGCCTTGGTTGCAAACGTGACCGATGTAACCCATTCGGAAACACTTCTCTAAATGAATATCTTCCCAAGAAGGTCATGAACTTACACCTCCAACTCTCGCTATTCCTTAGGCCCTATCCGCCTAAGAAGTTTAATGACTGGTCTAGCACCCTCGACCAAATAGACCCTAAACTCGATCTCACGATGCGGCGGTAACCCTTTGACTTCTTCAAAGACATCCTCATACTCATTAGCGATTAGCACAGATGACAAGTCTTCTTATGGAATCACAAGCAAATATAACAACTCACAAAGACACCATCCTCGGGTTCACCCTGAACCAACACCTTTCGCCCTTCCACATTCCCGACTTTCACCTCTAGATTTTCGCAATTCACACTTGCCACATACCTCTTGGTCCAATCCACTCCCAAGATGAACCTAAACCCAGCGGAAGTCACACTAAGCAACCACTCATAAATGAGCGTCCATGACCAAACAATACTAAATCCACAAAGTTCGCAAAGAGCAGAAGAATCCATACTAGGTTAGTTACAACCAAAGGTCTATTACAACTCCAAGTTCCAAACCCATTCAACATACAATCTTATTATAGGTAAAAGAAGACAATCCTCTAGTACCAAATAGAACTCAAGCAAGCTTCACCGACAGAGTGCATATCTCAACTAACCGCATCTTCGCCTAATCCACATCAGGAATGCAATAAGAAACTAGGATAGCCTCCAAAACACATGCTTCCTCAGATTGCTCACCCTTCAGAAAATCTAGGCTATCTTTCTTCTTATGCCCGGGCTTACCACATTTAAAACACTTCCTTTTAGCTCTGGAATTCTTACAATCCTTGGCATAATGGCCCTCTAATTGACAGTTGAAGCTGAGGTCGGTCTTCTTAATCATCATCTTCTTCTTTAGTTTCTTTCCAGCTCTAGTGCCAGAAAAAGTTTCTTCTTGAGGCTCATGCCTGGTTCCAAAAGCCTCATCCCAAACAACACTAATTCTTTCTTCTCACTCCTTAACTCGACGTCGAAGTTGCTCCAAAGCCCAACTTCTTCTTAACTCATCTTCTTCATCTGTAGGAGAATAATCTCTTTGTCGCTAAGCAGAATCCCTTCTAGGTACTTGCATAGGAAACCATGCCCCACTGTCACTTCTGGAATGGGTATCCTCAACATAGTCGATGCCATCATGGTCGCCCCAAACATAACCAGATATTCTGGTGGAACTGCCAGAGCTCCCAATTGGCTTCCATCTCCTACTCCTCCAATTCCAAACTCACTCTTAGAGGTTTGAAGACTCATTCTAAATCTAAAATAAAATGATTAGTCCACTTACAAGATAAACTACTAAAGAAGTACAAATGCTACAACTATATATGCTAATATATATAGTAAATATCCAACTGAAATCTACAAATACGTCTCTCATACGTAATTACGTCTTTGAACTTTGGCCACAATCATTGACCTGAGCTCTGATACCAAATGTGATGACCGCCCAGAGCCCCTACACTATAAAAAAGAAATTTCGCGCTGAAAGATGTGCACGGCAGCTATGCACGATCATCAGAGTAGGTAAACACAAGAGGAGCCTGTCGTAGAACTTACAGTGCAAGGATAAAATATAATAAACATATACAACAGGTAATATTAGTGAAGCATATTTGAGCAGAAATCTCAAATTTTCTAAACAATATGGGAGTATATCCTTACACCAGGATTGCAACATATGTCTATACAAATTTGCCTCACTACAGCACTCAGAGTAGAATAACAAATAGCGGAAATCCAAATACTATATAGTAAGAGAGATAGTACGCCCGCCTCCTGCTCTTCTCTGAACTGCTACATCATCCTAACTAAGCTATCACCTATCACTTAGTCTGCACATCCAAAATTGGATGAACAGCCCAAGGTAATAAGAGGGAAACATAAAACCTTGAGTCAGACAACAGTCTTAGTGAGCAATAAAATAGGTAACTAACTTCACCAATAAAGTATATGAGAATGGGTAAATAAAATGACTAATTTACCTACAACATCTAAGAAGAACAACACTCTCATCTTCCCTACATCGGACAGTGATAGCCTTTACAATCCATACAACCAAAGGAACAATAATTCATCCATAGTAATCAGAAAAACCATTCAATCGTGGTAAACCAAAGCAATTAATCAGTAACACTCATAGCATCCAACTTATATATATCTCATGTAAATCATCTTAATCGAATTCAACATTCCTCAAGCACAAGCCCCAAAGGTCGAAACCAATATCAGACGGGTACCTAAGAAACATATCTCCGATATCAGACAACTTATGTAGGATGGTACAAACAAAGAAACCAATCATCCATGACAGACTCTGGCTATCACTGCCAATCCTTCTTTGAAACCACCATTAGTCGTATGACTAGCCCATACTGCCATCCGTCAAGGGCTAATGGTAACACCGGTTCTAGCAAAACCCCATACGCCTTTTCACCGATACGCATCTAGGCCTTTTCACCGATACCCAAGGTACTCAACCTACATCGTGTCTTTTAGGTATGCCCCTATTATACCCCTTCTTTAAGCCTACTAGAACATATGACAACGATAATTCCTCGGCCTTCAGTATCTCTATTCATCTTCACTTGCGACTATCAATAAGCTCAGAACACTTTAGAGAAACCATTACTTCACACGAGCTCAATACATCCTTGAGTCGTTCTTTCACATGAACTCAATACATTCTTTAGTCATTTCCACATTCGTTGTATACAACAAACAATGAATAAATCACATCACTTCGAACATCCTCATCTGGACTCTCGTTGAAGCCACCATCTCAACACCCTTGAGTTATCACCATATCTGTTGCATTTCAACGATCAATGAATGCATCAAATCACTTTGATCATTCCTACTTGAACTCTCTTCGAAGCTAGAACCATCGTCGACTCAAAAACAAGCTTCGTTTGGTCAATACTAGATTTCATAGCACTTCCAGCTTTTTCGCTATGAAAACTGGCTAAAATGTTAAAACTGCCTTCTACATCACTTCTGAAATGCTATCATATCCCCTGGTTTAATTCTGCATCAATCCATCACCGATCTACCACTGATCCATTCCGTCACAGATCTATCATAGATCTGAGTTGATCCATTCATGCGTGAGCCATCACTGATCCATCACAAATCCATCGTTGACCGACCCATCACAAATCCGTCACTGACCGACCACTTCATGATCGACCGATCCATCACAAATCTGTCACTGACCGACACTGACCGACCCCTTCATGATCGACAGACCAATCACAAATCCGTCATTGACCAACCCGTCACATATCCGTTACTGACTGACCCTCTATGATCGACCGACCTCTTACAATTCTGTCACTAAACGACCTGTCACAAATCCGTCACCGACCGATCCATTCCGTCACTGATCCATCGCAGCTCTGGACCATGCGCAAACCATATATGCACGATCCATCCATGTGCAATTCATCCATGCGCGATCCATCACTGATCCGTCACAAATCTAATGACCGATCCCTTCCGTAACTGATCCATCGCAGATCTGGAGCATGTGCGAGTCATCTATGCACGATCCATCCATGCGTGATCCATCCCAGATCCATCACAAATCCATGACCGACCCTGCATTTCTGACTTATTTCCCAAGAAATCCATCATGGTGCGCGACCGACCTCCTTACGCGCAATCCATAACCTGCACCACTCCAATGCAACCCCAATTTCAACCAAAACTCCACCAATCATTACAATCGACGAAACTAACTCAACCAATTCACCAGATACAACTACAAACATGTTATGAAACCAAAAACATCACCAATTTGGTAATTTAATCAATAATTATGTGAAACTCACCAAAATCACCTTAAATGCAAATATGAACAAAACTATGGATCTACCTTGCATAATCATATGGAATAGCATAAAAATAATATAGAATCATAGATTTAAACTTACTAAATGAGGTTATAGGGTGATTCATATGAAAATGAACTTGTCATGGTATAGTTCTATGGTAAAACACTTGAAATGGATGAAAAACATGATCAAACACTCATACACTTTATTGAATCCATGTGAGAGATGTAAATGACTCAACGATTCTCCAAAACAAGTTAAAATTGATGAAATAAGAATCAGGACAGCAAGCACCTCGCACCAAACACTTTGATCCGATGATTCCTTGCCTCAACTAATGTAGATCTAGCCTCCATTGATGTAGATATATGATTTCCCTCCTTGGACTACGATTTCTAATGATGGAAAGGTGTAAGAGGAAGAAGGAGCTCAAGGCCACCTAATGAGAGAATGGGAGAAGTAACCTATTCTCCATACCCCTCACCCCTTATTTATTATTTCCACCAACCCACTAATGGGTCTCCCCTATTCAGCCCATTAGGCTCTCCAAACCCGAACAACCAACTGAATAACCTTAAAACAACGATTCCTCCCAAATCGCTGAGCCAAATCCATATTGTAACCACTATACGGAAAGGCAATCATCAATTCCTTTCCAATGGCACAGGTCTCACTCTCTGATTCGACCTGAGTTAAAAGTTATGCCCTGTACAAGACTGACAGGGGCAAAATGGTCACAAACAAAATCGGTAAAAATTATGGACATGTCTCACATCCCCATAAGCAACATATTAAAAGATGAAAATGATCCAACCCTTAGAGAATAAACTAAAAATATTTGCGATCTTCTAATACGTAAAATGCGGGCTGTTACAGTATGACTGTGTCGTCTATCGGGAACTTCATCCGAAAGCAACAAGGCACCATGAACATACAAAAGTCGACAAGGAAAGCTCATCCAACAAAAACATTATGGCGAGAGGGGACATCGATAAGGACGAAGGTGAGGATCCAGACTCGGCTTCGATCTCCATCCCCTTGTTGCACCGGCAACTCTACTAGACTGACTGATCGGGTGGAAGCACCGTTAAATCCATGAATGGTAGCTTTGCATGGACTCAAATCTCCGGCCTTGAGCTTAGTTTGATCATACGTCGATTTGAAGATAATGTTGATAGAAATCCCAATGTCAACGAGGACTTTTTTGACGTATGATGGACCTATGTAAGTTGAGATGACGGGCAGATCTATGGTGGGAATATTAATTCTTATAGCATACTTCTCACGAAAGACTAGTCATCCTTCATATTCTTCTGCAGTTTCACCAAGAAAGATTCGGCCTTGGTGGAGGAGCACGCTTTCTAATCGGCGTTCTTAATTGAGTCGGCATATGCTTGCATACACTGGAAGAATTTTTTGTGGTGTGAGGCGCACCGAAAATAATTGATCACGATACCACTCTGAGGGGGTCTCGGATTGGACGACCCAGGTGTGTTTGGTTCTAAAGGGGATCAGCGGTTAAAGGGCCCGCAGCTACTTCCGAAGTAGTATCTAGACGTATTCCTCGAGTCGTTTCTCAAGAATGGGTTTCTCGATAGCCTCCCTGAGATGTCGATAGTCATTCATATTATGACCGAACATATCATAAATTATGTAGTACTTGCCGAGGTTCTTCTCTCGGTCAGTGGATTCTCTAGATGTTGGCTTTTTGTGCTGCATGGTGTTGCAGGTCTCTAAATAGATAGTGTCCAACTCGGCGCTGAGTGGAGTATAGACCTGGTAAGTTCAGAAGCGGTCACGCATCTTGGAGTCCTCCATCAGACTATTGCAACTCCCTAGCTTGTTGTTGTCTAGCTTGGGCTTGAACTGAGTTTTTCCCTTGTCTGAGCCTCCTCCGACTTGCTCGCCTTTAACGTTGCCTTGCATGTAAGGCTGTTGAGGTTTTTTGTGGTGCCCAGCATGAGCGGCCCTGTTCCTGCATACTTCATCCTAGCAAAGGAACTGGTTTTCCTTTTCATAGAAAGCTTTGAGAGAATTTGATTGCTTCTTATCGATCCAAGCCCGGAACTCAGAATCAGGTAGTATGCCCTTGGCAAGTTATACAAGGATAGTGCGGGGTTATAGGTCTTCAACCTCGGCCAAGGCGTTATTGGAGAGTTCGAGGTAGCTCTTAAGCGTTTTCTTGGAGCCTTGGTATATGTTGGAGCTAGATAAAGTATCCTTCGACGTGGTGACATGCATGTGGAACTGGTTCACCAGTTCGGTAGCCAGTTGGTCAAAGGTTGCGATGGTTCTCGGTGGGATTTGAGAGAATAAAAGCAGAGCCACGCCTTCTCGAAAGATGGGAAAGCATTTGCACTTGACCGCATTAGTGGCAAGTCTCGAATCCATGTGCCATTCATAGCGGTTGAGGAAGTTTCAGGGATCAATATTCCCTTAGTAAGTAGTGAGTTACGGCATATTGAAGCGTCGAGGCTACTCAATTTTGAGACTAGATGGAATAAAGGGGCTACGCCTTGTATTGGTTTCCCATACGTAAGTGGCATGCCCTCGCGTTTCTCTCACGATCATATGGACCATGTCAGTGAGAACCACAGGTTGTATCTCCATTGAATTCTAGCGGTTGTGATCTGCCTCTGGAGTTCATGGCCTCGAGCGCTTACTTGGATGAACATCAGCATCATTCTTAAGTAAGTCGTCAACCTCAATTATTTGGTTTTGTTGAGGTTGGTTAAGCGGAACTTAGGCCTGTCGCGCAACCAGCTGATTTTGCACCAAGTTCTGAATGAAGGTAGACGGAGGCTGCCTTGTTGAGGGTTGAGTGCTAGTTCCAGGATCGATGCTAGGACCTAACCAGGAGAGGTTGGAGGGACGGTCTCCCTCTCTGATAGTAACATTTGATATGCCATTATAATTACCGTTGTCGTTAACTCTCCTCCTTTGATCACGGTTACCGTGTTAAGTGTCGAAGGAATAGGTTTCTGAGAGGTGCTGAGCGGGTGGAGGTGCCCTATTTACTTACAGGTGTGTGA
The DNA here is from genome assembly GCA_030737875.1 of Allium sativum. NCBI lineage: Eukaryota > Viridiplantae > Streptophyta > Magnoliopsida > Asparagales > Amaryllidaceae > Allium > Allium sativum. The sequence continues at coordinate 20,772 of JASFAX010000279.1, read as the reverse complement.
TATCCCTCCAGGTATTCTAATGCAGCCTTTGTGCCAAGTTAATATTGTGCTCAATCTGATCGTTAAGCTATCATCGGGTTTCCTCCAACTTTTTGGTCAGTTCGAAAAGTTGTGCTTGCGTGATTGGCGCATCGAGGTTGGAGGAAGCCACTATATCCATAGTGGTCGGGCCATCTAAAATTTGATGTTGTGGAGTTGTTTCTGATTCAACAATCGAAGGTCCGACAAGAAGGCTCTTTCCTTTCTTCGTCATTATGAGCAAACTTGGGAGGTAAGTCTAAGAAGACCTAAGTAGCACTTCCGAGTTTCGAATGAAGACAGTAGGAAAGACGAAGTCTAGATCTCAATGAAAGCACTAGAATGTTAATGTGAAAAATTTGGCACAACACCTAAAGATTTCTGTATTAACGAAAATAACGTTTCACGTAAGGAAAAGTATGCAGGAAATAGCGAACACAGTATTTATAGTGGTTCGGTTCAAAATGAACCTATGACCATTGTGAAGTTTTTGCTAATTTTATTCACTCATGTTCAAATATAATGGTCAACACCATGATTACAAGTTACAACGAAGGCAATGGTAAAAGCAAGCTCTATTGTGTCCAAAAGCGGAGTTAAGTTCTTCTCGAATTTCCTTTGTTGTCCGAGAGCGAAAATCCTTAAAAAGATGGTGTATTTCTTCTTCCCAAAATTCCAGGAAGTTTAATTGTGTCCGAGGAGCAAGAATTATTTCTCAAAGTGTCAAATCAGCAAGTTGCCAGATCTTTTCTCGAAGCAGGTCGAGGGGTATTTATAGATAGTGGAGTATGTAGGAGCATGTGAGAAGTGGGACCCGCCACCAACTTTCGTGCCCTGGGATTGGTACATATCGCGGGGTATGACTTTTCCACATATTTTTCTTTGACTTCTTCGCAATCTGACTTTCGTATTAAGATTTTCGTATTGGGGAGCACCGATCTGGAGACTTGATGATTTTCTGGAGTTGGGGACTCGGTGTGTCAGGATATGAAAAACGTGGAGAGTAGGGGTACGAAATGTGTGAGCAAGGTATGACACAAAAAAGCATTATGCGGAACACGAATTTGATGGTGAAGCCAAATATTGATCCTGAAGTGTTTGTTCGTCGTTGAGAATTTTTAACAAGACGTGACGATCACACTCATGCGACTTCACGCGGGCTTGATCCCTGAGTATCTTGGCGGCACCTTGGGCTATTTAACCACGCGATGGGCCAAGTCATGTAGGCCTGGATTGCTTTTAGGAACCGGGCCCAAAGGCCGATTAACGCTTAGTTATTAACACCTTCACATTTTCACATTAATTTTAATACAAGCTATACTTAGAATTCTATCCATTGTTGATTCAGTTAGTTCAAAAATAAGTCTAAAACACAAGCTAGAAACTGAACTAACAAAAGAACCTAACCAACGGAAATCTACTAAGATGGAGACCCTAATCAACACAAATTAAAGAATACTACGGATTTCGAAAGCTAACAATCACAGAATTCCTAGATATAGATTTAGGACAAGGATCAAGGTTTAGATTCTAGAAATCCAAGTCAAAGAGAAATCTAACTAAGGAGAGGAATTCAAAGAAAAGAAACACTTAAAAAGTTAAAATTTTAAAAAAAAAATTATGTCAAAAATCCTTTTAAAACCATCTTTAAATTTGTTTATACTTTTCAAAAAATACGCTCTGTCAAGAAAGATTCTACGACCGATTCCACTCATTCTATGGTATCGCTACCCTATCTCTAATTATTTTTAAACCCCATAAGCTATGGTTTTTAATTAAAACAAATCTCTTATGCCACATTTAACAACCTGCCTTTTTGTATCATTCAAGTCGGATATGAAACTAACTCAAATCATTTGAAACAACAGATTGTTTTAACTATGGGGTTTAATGAAATCAAATCATAGAACACAGACATATCATAGATACAAAATATTAGAATAACTCGAAATGGAATAAAAAACTTAGTTTTTCATGAAGCTACTAATTATAAAATCATAAGATCAAAACACATAATATCATAATGATAAATTAATACATTAAAAATCTAAGATACATAAATGCCTAGTATATAAATAAATGATTGAAATGGAATAACTGAATTACCAAGATAGAGATAGCAGATAGCTAACAAGTTGAATCTGCAATAGATATCTAGCTTTCAAAAGATGAATCATCAAAGATGAACTCCTTAGTCTGACTCGAGCATCAAGTCAAAAAAGAAAACACTCAAGTTAGGATTAACATTATCAATATTAAATCAACTCAACTGAAATGCTCAAACAAAATGCATAAGTAACTTAAAGAATGTTTGGGACCTCATTCTTTAATGATTCGTTAAACTAGATATTATATGATATGCTATTATAATAGTGTCTTTGTTTAAGTATAATATTGAAAATAGTGTAAGCGCGATTACTATTATTATCCTTACACCGTCTATAAACATTGTCTCAAACATTGCATATAAAACACCTGTTAAACGATCGGTGGATAGGGATGTGTTGTTATACGACAACATTAAATGAAATTCATAGGGGAATCGATTAGGATAATATGATAAGACACACGAGGCAATACCTAAGGTAAGATTCTACCAATTGCACGCATGAATAGGTGGTAATGCATAGTTGCAACACCCTCCCATCTCGAATAACACTTCCATAATCAAAGGCCTTAATCAAATCACAAAGTAATCGATATAGTGTCAAAGAAGTGTGTATGATAAGAGGTGCTACCTTTATTAATCACAGTATAACTCATGTTTTAGTCATTTTAATTATGACCTGAAGGTCAGGGATATCCATCATTGTTCTCTTACTTCAGTCCAGTAGCGTTCAACAAACCAACCTACTTCATCCACCACGTGTATAGTAGTTAAAGTAGTATCGGTATTGACTAAGAGTATGTTAATATCGACTCTGGTCTCTTTAACAACCAAACGCTTATTTCACAATATGGTCATTTATATTTGAAATCATATTTTAAATATCGTAATTCAAATAACAAAAATATGGATTTATATTAAAAAAAGGGTTCGGGGCTGAGTAAAGCAGTTAATAGCGACGTGAGATTTCCTAATTTCATACTTCATTGCAACTTTCAACCTCTCCTCCTTCTCGCTCAATTCCTTCCCTCTCCTCTCGTCACTCTATCTTTCCCTATCTCATGCTTTTGTCATTGTTGCATTTGCTCAGCACCCCTATTTTTATGGTTTGGGTCTAAACCTAACAACTCCAAATTTTAATTTTCTTCCCAGTCTGCTCTACAAACACTAATAAACCACTAAATCTCACCACCCTCCCTTTCTTTTTTTATACGCAATAGCTTTTCCATTCAATTCGTCAATTTCTTTCGTGACTCTACAATGTGCTTTTGCCTCTGTCAACCGTACGATTCCTGCAATGTGCTTCACAAGGAATCTTGACGAATCTGTTCTATGCATTGCCAAGTGTTAATTGTCCGGCCTAAATATGACCTTGTCAGGAGGATGGGGATGGCTCTGGCAGAGGTATGATCACTGCAGCATTTCATAAGTTAGTCATGACCTTTATGGTTGGGTTTTTGCTTGCATAGGTGGAGAAGTTTTTGTTACCTATGTGGAGCTTCCAAGACTAACTGCAACTACTAGCTATGGCCTAACTTCGCATTTCTCCAATTTTGGTCGTGATGGTGCAAGGTATGGACTGTTATACAATGTTGGTTTTGGATGTCGTCTTGTGGGTTACTGAAGTGTTGGTTGTTGTTTGGCCTATGGGGTTTGTTTCCTATTTGTGGAGATTGTGATTGGACTCTTTGTGAAGTTTTGGAGTTGGATTTTTGTTCTTGAGACATTGTAAGAAATCGTGTTTTATTTGAGTTTTGACTGACTCGGCTACAAGGTGATGCTTCGGCACTCGATTCTGCCTAGTTTGGCAGGTAGTCTAAATTAGCAGGTGGTTTTCTGGCAGGTGCTAACTTGTGATGGCTTGGTTTCTTCCTGGTCACTGCCATGTCAATGACTATGTTATCCCTTGGTAATCAGTCTAAAGAAAATTTATTGCTCTTTGTATCCTCTTGTGGCGCTAGGTGAAGCTTAGGCTCGCAACTACCGGAGTTTGGATGAAGATTTTTTTGTCATAGATCTAGTGTCCTTGGCTACAATTGTGAATGTACTGAAATCTAGATGCGGTATGCGACATGTGTGCTGTATGTAGTAGTATGTACTCCGTGTCAGAAAGTAAGAAAAGCTTCTGTCTTGTTCCTCTCCTTGTCACTTTTGCTTACACTGTCCATCATGACGCATGTCCATCAACTATGTACCAGTGTATTAACCTTGATGTACTTGTTTTTTTTGTAAGCTTGTAATAGATTATGAAATTCCTCTACTTTGGTAGTATGTAGTAGAATATGTGTCTCCCTGCATGGAGCACAGTCAGTGGACGAAAAACTTTAAACTCCAATAGCGGTGAACGGTCCACCTTAAAAACCATAGTAGTTAGATAAACTATCTAGCTCATGTAATCTTGTATTTATTATTTGTTATAATAAAAGTGTTACGAACAACTTTAAAAGTCGGTCGACTTTTTTTTTGAAAATGGGTATAATTTATTAACAGGCTTTAACAGCCTAAAAACATGATGCTGCAACGTTCAATAGCTCAAAGTATTTACAGCATGTTAGCCTGCTTTTTGAACAGGCTACCCAAATCCAAGGACTTGAGTATGAACTTACGCTGATTGGAGATCACTTGGATGGAGTGATAGAAGGTTGGAAAACTTGAATTATACGTGCAGATGTCACCGGACCGGATCCTCCTTCCGGATCGGATCCCTCCTTTTGGATTGGATCGGATCGGATCCCCCTCTCCGGATCAGATCGGATTGGATAGACCAAGTCGGATCGGATTGGAGAGTACACAACAAGGAGATTTAGCAAAATGAGCATCGGTTCGGATCGTAAATAGCTGACCCGATCCGCTCGCCTGAAGCATGCAACTGTCCTTCAAAGAAGACCTACTCTCGTGCCTACTATCATGGACCCGGTTCGATGTGTCGACCCTCGAAATGGAAGCAACTTCCCCACGTTTTCCACTACTTCCACTAAGTTTCGAGATCCCCTCTCCAGCCTCCACGTGGCCACTATTCCCTAACCGAATTTCTGCCTATATATACATGAATTCGCAGCCATTCAAGGGACTTTTTTGGGCCGCGGAAAAGCTGTAGACATTTCGGCCATGGCTACTCATGACCATCCATCTTCTTCTTCAACAAAATCAATGAATTCGGAGAGAATTATTCATTGTATTCGAGTGATTGAATGTCTACATTTCTTGTAATTGTAATTTCTGAATGAATTGAGAAACTATGAAGTGGATGTAGGCTTGTTAATGCCGAACCACTATAAATCTCGTGTCTTTACTTGATTTTCTGTGTTTTAGATCATTATTCTTCACAAATCCTAGTCAATTGGATGTTAGTGCCATTTTTTGGTCTAACATTTTGGTGCTTTCACTGAGAAATGAAGATTCTCAGCGTTTAAGGATTCTCCAATCTACTTATTGGATTGCCAAGTCCGATGAGGAAATCCTATAAATTCTATTGATTTTGCAAATGTTGGAGATCACCAGATGTGAAGTTACCTCCGTGCCATATAGCAGAAATCGCTATAGATTGGAAATAGTGTCCTGTAAAGCTTCTGGATCGGATCAGATGTGTTACAGTTCAAATGAGCTACGGATCGGATGCAGATGAAATGACCAGGTCGGATGCAGATTAAGCCCTCGGATCGGATGTAGACAAAGTGTAGGCCAATATACCTGAGGGTCGGATCGGGGCCTATCCGACCCAAACAAGAACCTCTGACCCGAACCGAAGGGGAGATCCGAACCGAACCGGAGGGCAGATCCGAACCGACCACCAGCTATTTATGTTCCCCCGACCCGATCGGATGACACCTCCGAAGCGCAACTTGAAGGCAAATTCCGTTCCGACCCGGTACGGCTGTTTTTGGGAAAAAATACATTTTTCAGATCATTTCAGGAAAGGCTCCATCTTCCACTGCCGGGACTGTGGGGCCCCAGACCCCCACCGGCGCTGCGCCCAGACCCGCTGACGGCCTCGCCTTCGCCTCGGAGCACGCCTCGCCTTCGGCTCGGTGTACATTTTAGCTAACAGCAGTTATCAAAGCTTGTCAATGAAGATTAGACGGATAGTTTGAGAATATCACAGCAAGATTGGCAACAACTAGGATTCTTCCCAGAGCCATGACACTTATTTACATCAGTAAGCCAATCTGATGAGCTATTGATCAGATTCGGCTTGTTATTAAGGACAGCATACAAGACAATGATTGTCTCATAGCAGCTTTCTCTTCTTTAGCTCTGATGGTGTATATATGTCACCAATGCAACCGATGTTGCTCGCTAACGAGTAGTGACCATCTTATTTATGCGACTTGAACTTGTCCAATCGGTGAGGCATCGGATGATGGTTATATGGAATGGTCCGAGCACTACTCCGAAGATAATTCTTATGATCTTAGTGACCATGATTGTCAATAAGGGGATACCAGAAAGCCGCTAAGGATCTTAATGTCCCAAAGCTACACTTCAATTGTATGATGTGATGAATGAAATATGTCCTGCGGTTAGCCTTCCGAAGAACTTGGCGAACCTTTGCAATTGCTGTTTGCTGTCAACTGCATCGAGGAAGACTGATTTCCATCGAATAAGGTTTAAGTCAACATACTTTGGTACCCATAGTTAGGTACTAGTTGAACCACCACACACCACGATTGGACCTATGGATCCTTTCCTGGATTATGGCAACTTGACTGCTCACCAGCCACCATACGACCTTGGTCAAATGATGAGAGCTCGAGATTAAAGAAAATATGAATCAACCATTAGCTCTCTACTTCTTATTTCAGTTGTGACATGACACATGAATATTACTTAAAGTCTCGCAAGTTGTGCTATCATACTCAAGTTTGTCAGTTTAAGGTCTAGACCAACCAGCTCCAGCAGAATTCAGAGCTTACATTTCACCCTAGTGTCTACTGCTCAATTCCCAAACATTAGTCGAATCCATCGCTAAATTTACCATTCCCAAAGAGGATGTGTTAGATGAAGAAGATGGACCTTCAAAACGAAAAATGAATACAAGCACCCATTACTGTATACCGACGGTGCAATGAATGATCGATGACCCAATGTTGGAGATGTATTGATTCGAAGGAAATTCCATATGAAGGGACTATAACTCGTAGCTTTCCTAGAATAGGTAGAGGAGCTATTGGATGGATTAGAAAGTTACAGCATATCTTACATCCTATGAACAGAAAATCAAAAGGTCAATAATCCGGCCAAGTTAGACAGTTCCGACAACTCAGAAGAGAGTCATAGACAACTCCATGATGAACTTCCTGCCGCACGGAATGCATTTAGCAAGGAGAAGTGAAAGGCATGCCATTGCTCTTTATGCCTCAAGATATGACATGCAAGGCGACAATGCTTATTTCCCTTGGAAGGTTGTCCTAAGACAGACACCAACGAGACTTGTTGCTGAATTCACCGCCCTGAATGATTGGACAAAATCACTAATCAGCCTTCCGCTAGATGGGAGATGAATGCGAATGAAACTTTTGACAAACGATGTTTTGGAGTTAGAAAGTGAAGATTTACAATTTCACTCCCTTCATCGAGGATTAGTCAAGTAACTCGTGTCCCAGACATTGGGTGCAACCGGAGATTCGAACGTCGATTGCTCATCATTACATCATCTAATTCAAAGCTGGTACATGATAGGCTTGCATGACTCCCTGACATTCAACCCTTGCCCTTAGAATTTGGGGGCAAAAAGGCAATTTAAAGGAGACATGACCTTGTTATTCGCTTACAGTATTTTCCTAGTTGTCTTTGTCACTCTAAGACCACAATCAAGCCATCCCTGGCAGAGATTGGGCGAGGTAAAATGGACATGCATATAGCATGCAAGGCCATTTTCACACAGAATCATATTCATTCCTTTAACAGTACCTAGGATTTGATACCGATCAGACTTCTAACACCCGCATATAGAGTTATGGAGCAATATCATGACAAGCTTGACTGAACCGCTCATTTAAAAGGTCACACTCTCCGCCTAAAAGAGGTTGTATAGCTGAAGGTGGATCTGAGATGACATCCATTCCTAGAATCAAACATGGAAGAACTAAAGATAATCATGCATTGACTTTTGCATTTTAAAGTTGGAATTCGATTTCAGATAGATGCAATTCGACCGTCTACATGGCTCAGTCCTATTTCTGACGCCATCAGATTACATGAATCCAAATAAAGGAGGCAGCATTGCCCCTTGATATGCTTACTTTTTAATCATGCAATTTACTCTTACATGCTTCCTGAATTATTGACATGACTAATTCATGCGATATGAATGATGCAGGTACCCGAAGGTCGGTGCCAATCACTTCTCCCATAGATTGATCGGAGGAACGCAAAAGCTTCTGCAAACATTTTCTGACTGTTTGCCAGGCTAACTCTTACCCTCAGAGATTGAATAGAAGTACCCATCTAGGATGAATGTGATGGGCGCGCCATGATTAAAGACCACTCGATCCATGGCTCTAGCTTTCATGATTTGAGAGAACATTTGAAGGACGATATTGCAGTGTCCAACCGAACTCCATCCCACAAGTCGACGGGACGAGAGAGACTTGATTATTGCAAATGGCCACCTCTACCCATGAATTAGGGATTATGAGGTAGCGCCTCGGCGAGTGTGATCCGACCGCTTTCCCGAAAAAACTCCATACGCCAGAGTGAAGTGCGGAGTAAGGACTAAAACCGAGTTTGAGAACGACACTTGACACGGTGGACTCCCGCTCTTGGAAATAGAGTGTAGAAGGACCGCCGGGGCGAATGATACGCCTGTTCGCCTAAATAACTCTAACCCCATGACTTGAGGAAGAGTATAAAGGACGGGAAGACGACGTCCACAGGGCGTGAAGGTGCACCACGACTAAAGACCGCCTTGACCACACTCTACCCTTGGCATTCGACGGGAGATTATAAAGGCGCTAGGGACTGGCGCTACAAGAACTCCTACCCTACTGAAGGATCAGGGAGTAGACTGAAAGCTGAGTTCGAACTCTATCCTGGGCATACGTCAGGAGAGTATAAAGGTGCTAAGATTAAGCACCGAAGACAACAGGCTCATACCCCCATTGAAGGAATGGGGATAAGATTGAAAGTTGAGCCGACACCCCCATGGAAAGATTGGGGGAAACACAATGTCGAACAAGCCCTGACTAGGCACTTTATTCAAGTTTGATTGGGGCCACACACACATCGCCCCATAGATAAATTCTATATGATTTGCTAGATATTATTTGATTGCAGGGGTTCTGAATTGGAACCCTTACTTGATTGTGACGTGCTTTATTACCTATTACTTAGAGATTCACTTTGTTTACATAGTGCAGGCTTGTACAAGATAACAGGACAAGAATGCGAGGGCCGCACTCGCAACAACTGCAACAGTCCAGTGGAAAACAAACAAAGCGCCATGTTTAGAAGGCTGACGCTGATGCCCAATGCTAAACTTCTCATGCGACTCAAGGCGACGACCGAAAGGAGGCCTTGAGAGTGAACTGTTTAATGATGTGTCACATGACTTAAGTCAACGATCAAGAGGAAAGCCCCGAAAAAGACTGATAGGAAGTAAAATTCCAGAAAGGAATAATTTCATTAGTTGAGCCCGCTATCTTGATTGTAAAGCTCAATGGAACCGAGCATGAGAGATAGACTCAAGAAGACTCTGATGGCTACTTCGGATTATGCCAAAGCATGAACGAAGGAGCTCGAATAATTCACTAACAACGTTCGCTCGCTTGCAAGATTGACGAGCTTACTCAACTTTATGGCTGATGCGAGGAGAGTATCTGAATTCGATGACACCCGATAAGGCAATCCTCACTTTCTGACAAAAGAGACGAGATGACACCAAAGCGAACGTGATTCAACCATTCATGCATACAACTTCAACTCTTGCTGACTTGAGAAAGAGTATAGAATGACTTGGGTCGACTATGATTGCTAACATACAGCTCTAACCCAGTGCGATAATGAAAAGTAAAATAGCTAGGAGACTAGATGTTTGATTGACCTGGTCCAACCCCCACCGATGCTGGGGGCATAAGCACTGACTTCGCTCGTCCTCAACTGACGCTGGGAGCATCACCTTCAACCGACAAATTGACTTTGAACATGATCCTGACTCAATGCATGATTCAAAACGTATACATTATATCTTTAGAGTACGATGTGATTCATCTCGATCATCCAAGTGAGCCAACTAACAGATCAATCATGAATCCAAAGACTTGATCCATAACTGCATCGAATGGAGAGTGTGATAAACTCCTCTGATACCGTATGATCGTGATGATCCTACCAACCACTGACTTGCATATTTTCAACATCTTGTGCTGAATCATATATGATCACGGGATTACAAAACGATCCGGAGTGTCACGGCTTTCAGATGCATTATTGTTATGATTCGATGTAATCGGAGAGCCCTAGATTAATATCCTGATATCGAGATAGTCCAAATCCAAGCACAAATGATAGATCCATATGCCAATTATGAAGCACTATATCGCAATAAGCCAGATGCTAGCTCAAGGCCCGAAGATTCTGATACTACTCTATGATTTGGATGACAACTCCATACATTGACTCGACCATAAAAGAACACTAGACTCGACCATGTACTTGAATTGTGTAAGAAGACAGTGTCGTTTGGCACTAACTTGTGCGTATACAATCTCATACGGGAGCCAACGATCCTACATGACTTATGATGAAGGAATTCAACCTCTTGATTCGACGAGGTCTAGACGATTACTTAATCATCTTGACCAGTCAAGCCATGGAATTTGGCCTGGTAAACATCAATGGAAGTAGTGCGATATATGATAAGCCATTTATACAGGAAAAAAATCCATATAACGGAACTACTCAATAGTACACAAAAATATGATAAAGCCTCTTCAAGGGTGGATGGCGTTCCAAAAAAATTCAGCTCGACTTATTCAAAGCACATCTCATCTGCGACAAGATGTACTTTGGGGGGCAAAATGTTAGTCTGCTTTTTGAACAGGCTACCCAAAGCCAAGGACTTGAGTATGAACTTACGCTGATTGGAGATCACTTGGATGGAGTGATAGAAGGTTGGAAAACTTAAATTATACGTGCAGATGTCACCGAACCGGATCCTCCTTCCGGATCAGATCCCTCCTTTTGGATTGGATCGGATTGGATCCCCCTCTCCGGATCGGATTGGATTGGATAGCCCAAGTCGGATCGGATTGGAGAATAGACAACAAGGAGATTTAGAAAAATGAGCATCAGTTCGGATCATAAATAGCTGACCCGATCTGCTCGCCTGAAGCACGCAACTGTCCTTCAAAGAAGACCTACTCTCGTGGCTACTATCATGGACCCGGTTCGACGTGTCAACCCTCGAAATGGAAGAAACTTCCCCACGTTTTCCACTACTTCCACTAAGTTTCGAGATCCCCTCTCCAGCCTCCACATGGCCACTATTCCCTAACCGAATTTCTGCCTATATATACATGAATTCGCAGCCATTCGAGGGACTTTTTTGGGCCGAGGAAAAGCTGTAGACATTTCGGCCATGTCTACTCACGACCAACCATCTTCTTCTTCAACAAAATCAATGAATTCAGAGAGAATTATTCATTGTATTCGAGTGATTGAATGTCTATATTTCTTGTAATTGTAATTTCTGAATGAATTGAGAAACTATGAAGTGGATGTAGGCTTGTTAATGCCGAAACACTATAAATCTCGCGTCTTTACTTGATTTTCTGTGTTTTAGATCATTATTCTTCACAAATCCTAGTCAATTGGGTGTTAGTGCCATTTTTTGGTCTAACACAACATATAAATAATTATATACAAATTCCACTCACACGTTCTCCCACAACAATCGGTCTCTTCATCTTCACAAATATAGAGAACGGAGCCTTCTTCTTTAACGAAGACTTTATGGCGGCCGCTGGTTTTCAGATGCTAGCAATGATACCAACGAATCCACACGATCCCTTCCTCCAGTACGAGATAATGATCCTACCCATACTCTAGTGAGTTTTCTTCCTCAAGTTTGCAAAATTAAGTTGATTCGACGTCGATTAGCTTATTGAGCTCACTGATTGTCCTCTTTTTGTTGTTGAAAACATGGTTTTCTCTCTCCTTCCATATCCACCAACATGTAGTAGCTATGCCAATGCTGTGTACTTTAATTTTTGCGTCTACATCCATGCAATTCATGGCCAGGTAAGTGATTACTTCCTGCAAATCAACGCTTTGAGTATTTTGGTTGTCAAGTTTGAGTTTTGATTGGATGCTGTCAAGAATTCCTTTTGAATAGTTGCAATGAAAGAAAAGATGCTGATGATTCTCTTCATGAGTTTCACACAAAGGACATAGATTCAAAGGAATTATTCCCCATTTGTGTAATCTATCCTTCGTAGGAAGATGACGTAACATTGCTTTGTGTACTGTATGAGCAATTTTTGGGGGTAATACCTCAAACTACACCACTTTATGCCAAATAACACTGTCTTCAGTAGTTCGACAAGCATTCCAAGATGTTTTATTTTCAAATAATTACGTGTTAATATTTCAATGTCATAAATCATATTTTAAATCAATTCATTATTTGATTAAGTTCAAGATTCATATTTTGTATTTACAAAATGTTTTATTTACAAAATTACATTTTGATTTCACATTTCCATATCTCAATTGTCATTATTTCCAGAAAAATCATTATATTAACACTTTGGATTCAATTGCTTGGACTGGAAACAACTTTTATTTAAAACTGTAAATATAATATAAAATAGTTATAATTAAAATAATGGGTCTGTTTGGCACAGGTCCATATTAAGTTTTAAAATTAAGCCCACATCCGGTCATAAACTTATTATAAATTAGGTTCCTATTTTTCAAAAGTAGACCAAAAAATAAATAAAAAATACAAAAATTAATATTAAAATAAATTAAGCACTCAACAAAAAATTCAGCCAAAAAACATCAAAAACCATGCCAGAAACAAAAAAAACAACAGAAAACAGCGAAAAGTGCAGTTAAATGCATAATATTATGCACATATTTGAATTTTATTGCATATATATGTGCATGTATTCTAATTTTTGCATCTGCGTTGATTTACTTGCATATATCTGTGCATGTATTGCATAATTCTTGCATAAAAGTATACAATAATTCGTAACCGCGCAACGAAGTTCACTTATATTTGCATTCAAGTGTGCAAATAAAATAGAATACATGCACACATGTGTGCAACATATCTGTAGGAAAAATGTTTGTTGAATTTCCTTTATGCAATAGTTGCATACATGTGTGCAACTATTGACAACAGTTGCATACATGTATGCAACTTTTTTTTTAATTGGCGTGGACTTCTAGAATTATTTCCAAATTTCCAAATTTTTTTTATTTAGTACCGCATTTTTTTGGCACAAAGTGAAGGAGGCGTAACATTTTCAAGCAGGAGGCGGAAGGTAAAAACAGCGACCGGGTTTGAAGACAAAACATAACAGGGACGTAGCATGTATTTTGATAAGTTTTAGGGACCTGAGGCTTATTTTCACTAAAATAATTATATATTTATATAAAATGGTTTTATTTAAAAATAAATATAAAATATGTAATAGTTACTAGTTAATTTAAAGAAAATAGTGTGATTAAAATAGTTATTTAATGTATATTAATTAAGTTAAAAATAGTTACATTACAATAGTTATAAAATAATAGTTAACTTTAAGCAGTATAATTTAAATTAGTTTATTATAAGATAATGCAAATTCCAAATAATTCAAAATAGTCCATTCCAAGTCACACATCCGCATTTCCAAATTTCAACTTGTTTCAATTTATATTTTCAAAATTTCAATTCAACCAATTCAAAACTTTAATTAAGATATTCTTAAGTTCGGTTTATTACAAAATAATGTTCAAATTGAATTATCCAATTTTATTCTTAAGAGTCACATTACCTTTAAATCACATCTTATAAGGTTCGTATCAATAAATATAACTTCCACTTTAATCAATTATAATATTTCAACTTTAGTGACATTTATATTTAAAACATCTACTTGATAAGTTATTATCTAGTCCATCTATTAAGTTTTGAAATCATAACAAATTAATAAACCCATTCATTAATTTAACTTTACATCTTAAAATTAGTTGATCTTACTTGATAAATTTCTGTAACGTCCCAAAAATTTCGACAACCAGAATATGTGATTAATTAAAAATTTAACTATTTATTGAGACTTGGATTAGAAATTTAAATTTGAATATATGGTTTCGTATATGAGTTCGATTTAGAATGGTTGAGTGAGAATCAAATATTTATTGTTGAATATTTGAATTGAATTTTGTTAGATATTCGAATCAGAATTGAAATTTGATTGAAAAATATAAATGATTGAATTTGAAAATAAACGTATTAACGTTAAATAAATTTGGGGATTTTATTTGTTATAATCTATGGAAAACTGGCTTGGACATGCGTGTCTTTGTGTATATAAAGAAATTTTAAATTTAACGTTTCAAACTTGGAATGAAACGGAGTTGTTAATGAACAAACAAAATAAAATCGGTGAACCGATAAATGATTCAAAATTTAAATAACGTCATATACAAATTGGGTTACTACCAAATAATTTTGATTAGTTCAGCACGTCAAATTTCGTTGCGATTGAAGTTTGTTTGTGACAGTACAAAAATAAAACGTTAACATAAATGACGGTGGAAATAAAAAGAACTGCAAAATAAATTATTAGCCAGGTTCCTTCTCTTATACGCATCATTGATTGCTTGGCCACCACACTACCGATGTCTTCATTCCCACGGTTTCCCTTCTATAAATTTCGAGGGTTTTCTCCATTTCTTGAGAAAACCATAATAATAATAATAATAATAATAATCATTTCTATCTTTCAATCTTAGTAGCTGAAACCCTTTGCCTAAGTCGTTCCTCTCTCAAAATTTGTTCGCCACCGACATCTGTCCTCCCTTCAATCAAAGAAAAACTCTAAATAGAAAACCCCTCTTTCATTTTAATGGCAGAAGAAGACCGCTCATTCCCTTACCACCAAGTTCGAAGCCCCTCCTCCAAGCATCAACATATCCTGGTAATCGATTTCAGGGGAAAAAGGGAGAAAACCTGAATTAGCAAATCACCGCAGCAAATCAATCGAAGCCACCAATATCGAAGTTCGCGGATCACAAACGCTTCTTTTGTTCTTCATGGTTACCGGTGAGTTATCTCACTCACGATTAATTTTTTTTCATGTAATTTGATTTCAATTGAATTGAATATAATAGTGAGTATTTTACTCACGATCAATGTTTATTTCAAGTAAATTAATTTCAGTTAAATTAGAGTATTACATGGTTAATGGGTTTGATATTAAATCGTTGCTTTAACAGTCCCTAGCCAATTGCTGTACGTATTATTTAGCAATCACCTTGCTTCCAAATTTGAGGAAAACATTGTTATACAATGACTGAAACATTGAACATTCCGTGAGAAATGGAATGGTTTGGCTAATTTGCGCATGATGGTTGCCTTGATTTGAATTGCGAAAACCCCCATTTGATTTCAGAATATGCGTAATGTTCCTTCCATTTCTGGAATGATATAGATAAAAAGAAAACCATTGTCACACTGCGGTAATTTTTTTTTTGGAAACTTATAAAATGGTTTTCTTGTCTAAGCAATACTGTGGTTTTTCTGAAAATAAATCAAATACTGAACTTGACTATTTTTGTTTTCCTTGTTTTGTTGGCCTAATCCTTATGTTGGTAAATTTTTACGTGGTGGGTTTACTTATATACCCATTGACGCAGTAGTTTAATCTGGTTTCGTAACAATGTATGCTTTGTTTTGTTTTGTTAAATCATCATCCAGTTTAGTAAGAAACCAAATGTATGCTTTGTTTGTTTGTTAAATCATTACCCAGTCTAGTAAAAAAAACAAATGTATGCTTTGCTCTGAATATTTTTTCTGACCATTATATTTACAGAACTGAAAAGATACGCATGCACACTCTGTTCTTATGAAACTAGATATATGTTGCACATGTACCCCTCATTGCGAATGTTAAATCGTTCCATGTTTACACTAGTTGGGCTGAATATGAATAGTGGTAAATTTGAAACATGTCACTTAGATGTGCACATTAACAGGGTATTGCGGCTGCCTGAATCCTAAATAGCTTTTTAGGATTCATGTAATTAAACTATTGTCTTTGAATCAGTTTGAAATATTTTGAACAAACACTTCTGTAATTTCTATTTTTTTAAGGTGCAACGAGCACACAACTGTTATCATGGGTTAATATGGTTATACAATCATTATAATGTAACTGGTTCAAGGTGACATCTCCTTGAAGCATATGAATTGATAAATAAATGGATTAGAGGCCTAAGCCATCAATAAATTAGAAATTACTTTTTGGAGTTGGGTTTATATGATTTAGCCTGATATATATACAATGCTGCAGTCGTGTTATGTGCTCTGAAATCATATGAATTGATCTTTTCTTGTCTGGCACACTGAACCCATGCTACTACTTATTTCGATACTGGGAATGAAGTAGAAATTATTTGAATGATGAATTGCATATTGCCTTACCCTGCTATTTTACTGTGTTGAGCTGAACAGAAGACAATTGCTAATTTGTCTACCATACTTGATAGTAAGCCCTTATTAGTTTGATAACTATATTTGACAATAAGCATTTGAGTAGTCTTGCCAACAAAAATCTCTTTACCTGTTTAAAATCCTAGAAGGTTCAAACTGTCATGTGCTCACGTTTGCAGTGTTAGTGCATGCATGCTGCTTGTGTTGAAATCTGGCCATATTGTTATTAAGTGTTTGGAGAATTAAACCGTTACTTGCATAGGTCCACTGACTTTTAAGAAAACTAGAAGCTTATTGTGTTAAATGCTAATCATTTATTTCAATAATATATATCTATGTCATAAAATTTTTGATATGTTAACCCTTATCCTTCTGTCATATGGCATTTCGAAATGCATGATATTAGCATTTTATTTACAATAGTAACTGCATGTACATATGCATGGGTACTCGATGCATTGGTCTGCTATTCAGGCCTGTTTGAGAAAAACTGAAATATACTATAATATATCCACCATACTTTAGTTTATGGGGTAGGGAACACTCGTATTTTCCTTGTGTATAAATCTGAAACATATACCTCATTATTGTCAAAAATCAAACTAATATAATTAGTGCTGAGTATGCACTTACTGTTCCAATGTCATGGGTTTGCTGGCCTTGTTATGTTCATTTAAGTATTGTTAGCTTTCCTGTGTTACCACGCATGTTACAGTAATACCGAAATGATATGTTAAAGCAACTGATAGTGGAACCCAGCTTCTCATTACCTACAGTAAGTTGTATACAAGAAAATTGGCTAACATTTTTCCATATTTCCGCATATATTATTACTGATCCATGAAGTAACCCGTCCCATTTTGTTATACACGTATTTAGCCGTGACTCATGGAATTAATATACCGAATCTTTACGTATATGTCATCGACATACGTGTGTGTGTGTGTGTATATATATATATATATATATATATAAAAACATCCATATGCTGACCTGATTTGTGTGTCCCAATTTGCTAGGATATATTCTGGCAACTTCTCATGAGTTCGATGTACTCAAAATTTAGTGAATCATGAATTAACAATTTGTTTTAGTTAATATTAAAAACAATTTACTTGAATTATGATTAATCCTGACTTGAGTGTTTTTATGTTTTTGCATGGAACGCTCGGGTCAGACCCGAGCAGAACAGATTAAAAGATTACAGCTTAAGATTCGAAGATTGGTGAAGCTAGGGATTCCAAAGACAGTGCACTCTGAAGATTTAAAACCAGTAAATATTTTTGTATTCAAACTATTTTGAAATTCCCTGTGTATAGAAAAATTTCATGTGTTCAAAATACTGGTTATATTTATATAAAAGTGATATTTTGCTGTTCAATACTGCGGCTTTTACTTATTCTGTATTTTCTGTGCTAATTATGTTTTTAAACTCTATAAGCTAAATACGATCCGTCGATTTGGACATTTTAAGTTGGTTTAATTGTCAATCTGAAGCGATCAAAAAGGCGGGACATTACAAGTAGTTTCAGAGCTTTGGTTTATTCAAAGCTTAGCTTATTGAGTTTAAAATGGATTGAAAATAAAAAGATTTTGAAGTAAACAATTTTGAAAGTATTTTCTTAAAATAAATTTTGAAAGATAAATTATTTTTGGAAATATCAGTATTTTGAAAATTAGTAGTTTGAAACTAATACGGCGGAAGAAAAATAATTTTTTTTTTGAAATTTGAAATTTTGTTCAGAATCCCCAGTCTTTAGAAGTCTTCAAATCAAGGTTTGCGACAATTATTCTTCGATAAGATCCTCTTAGATTTGACTATAGAATCCATCATTGAATAATATTATGGAAGATAAGTATAAGGGAATCGACGAATCAATATACTTCGTTGTGTATTTTAGAATTCAAAGATAACTGAAATGGATTGGAAATAAGAATTCAAATAAGAATTGAATGAAAAAGGGAAATTTGAAATCATTTCAAAGATGAAACGATGGATTTTATTTCGATATTCGAAATATGAATTAATGATAAAAGGGTTATAATTGGAATTTGATTGTGTCAAATTGGTTTATTAATTTAAGTTATTCATAACTTGGCAAGATAATATGTAATTAGTTTCAAACCAATAATGTATAGTCGAATATGTGATTCAATAGTAAGTTATAGTTATAAATGAAGTAAATCGTAAATAAGATGAAGCAAGATATGAATGGAGATTTTAAGAAGATTTGAACTGGTATTTAAATGAAATCAAAACGGATTTTACATGGCAAGCACAGATTCCTATAAAAGGCATGATATTTATTTTCAGAAGTAAATAACAGTTGAAAGAGAATAAATGTTGCAAATGCATTTAGGGATAAAGTAAATAAAGTTGACCAATACAGTGAGATTTTTCTGAAGTTCAGAATATAAATCAAATGAGATTTTTCCAAAGTTTGGAATATATTTGCGAATAAGAATTATTCGAAAGGAAGTTATTCATGGAAGTCAGTTATGTCGAATTTCGTGAAATAATAATTACTTTTCATTTTAAATTAAAATTTAATATATTGTCTGTATAGTCAGATTAATGAAGAAAGTATAATTTCAAATTAAAGTTTTTCGAAGGCACGAATTATTTTCATTAAAGTGAACTCTAAACTTGAATTTGGAAATTACGAGAATGAATGTTTTGTTGGTATTCGAAGTTGTGAATTTTATCTATTTCAAAATTAATGATGTTGTTCGGTTAAGGTCTGAGAGATAAATATACCCCAACTTGACTGACTTCATTGTTGACTAAGGAATGATTAGGGTTCGATAGCGAGAGTGGTTAAATGAAGTAAGTAAATGAGCGTCATCAAATAAGTGAAAATAGCGGTGTTTTATTTAATATTTGTTTTAATTCAAAATAACGAATGTAGAAATGATTCTCCTTGAGAATAAAGTATATTTCAAAGATGGGCGGATGATTGCAAATGTTTTCCAATGGTAATGAGGGATTTTCTATAAATATGACAATTGGAAATGTTTTCAAAGGATAGTGAGAGGAAAACGTAAATCAGAATATAAGAACTGAAGAACAAAGAGCCGTATGTCGAAAATGAAGGATGACAGAACGTAAAGAGAAGTGGAATTGTAAACTAAATCTGAGAATTTCGTAAGCAATGATTTGATAAGAAATTAGAAACGGATTTAAGGAATTACGAAACTGACTGGAGATTAGTAAGTTGAATAAATTTCTGAGTGTTGATCTGATGTTGGTTTCGGCCTTCAGGATTGATAATCAGGGAGTTGTTCATTTGCTAATTTACGGTCGAAGGATATGAATATGGAAGAGTAACGTTGCATGAATGAGGAATTTGGGAAATTTTGGAACTTTGAGAGCATAAAGATGTGAATGAAGTGAGAAACTTAACAATTGGAGATTTGAAAGAAAATTTGGTTTATAATCAATAGATTCATAAAAAATTGAGTTTGAAGGGTGATGAATACCGTGGAGATGGTTATGTTGGGATGAGGACTATTGATCGTGAAACAGACCATCACCAATGATTGTAGATCCCAATTAATGAAAATTTGAAATAATGGAAAGTTCAAAAAAAATAGGTAGGTATATTTTTGTCTTCTGGTTTGCGGGTCCTATAGAAGAAAAATAGATGTTGAATAAGTTTAAAGACGTTAAACCATTAAATGAGGTGAAAAAGGAGTGTATTACATTTACCGAATAAATTTAAATGATGAAATAAAATAACCTATCAAACTGGTTATACTTGAGTAAACCATTGAAGAAGATAAATGGTATGTATTCGAAATGAAGCCAAAGAGTGAAATAAATTGCATGTCAACGAAATTACAACTAAGGAGATTGTTTGGTGAGATTTTAGAATTTGATTCCAGAAATTTTGAAAATTTATTCCAATTGTTTTAAAATAAACATTAGTAGTATATGCAAGCATTTTTAAATGGAAATATTTCCAAGCAGACAAGACCATATTAGTAACTTTGCTAC